>KZ062502.1:30759-98537 GCA_002091835.1 Anopheles maculatus | reverse complement strand
GGAAACAAGAGTAACAGCCACAGCGTATACCCTGTCACTTAAGCTCTTAATATGGAAATAAACAAATACCCAAAATCGTCAGACAGTCTGACTGGGGTCAGCGCAGGAAGCGGCCGCGGCGAGCCCTTCTTTCGGGAAACCTCACCAGGTATGGCTTTTCCGAAACCGTACAAAAGCACGCGGCCCCGTTCGTCAGCTGCGGTGTCCAGTTTCATGCAGCCAAAACACATCATCTGACAAATATGGCTGTTTTTCAAGTGGACTATTTTTTTGTGAAACAAGGTTCTGCACGGGTTTCAACAAATCGGAAGCACCTGCCTATGAAGGAAGCATTATGTTTACGTTTAACGCAGATTGATTTTTTTTTCTTGCTCTCTTTAGGCACAGTTTAATGCAAAAGAGAGAGAGAGGAATCGAATCCGAGGGAATAACTCTGGATGCAGCTCGAAACAAATCCATCACAGAATCACGGAAGATTGCTTTGATTAGCCGAGGGTTGTTCGCTAAATGTGGATCCTCACTTTAGGCCCATTTCCGTTCTGGACCGTTTCAAGTGCAAACGTAAACATTCAAAAGATTAGAAAACCAAGGAATGCATACTTTCGCACAGTCCAGGTGTGTTGTGGTGTTGTATTGAAATTCAATATTTTCTGTTCGCCCTCGACCTTCTCTACCACCACCAGGGCTGGCCAATCCATCTATCTTTTGTGGTTTCTTCCTTAACGCCGGTAAGGGCATATACCACCAGCAGGAGGAAATAGAAGAAAAAAACAAATCACCGCTCTCGCTGTTCGTTGTTCATTGCATCCGGAAAAGTTCACTCCAGAAGGAATGAAATGCAACGTTTGATTGAAGTTGTCTGTGTGTGTATGCATCGTCTGCTTCTACCAGTTTTAGCAAAACGGCTAAATAAAGATATCGCACTCGCTGGCCGGACGGACGCTGTTGAACCTAGAGCCGTCTTGCGAAAGGATGATAGCCACGGAATGCAACATCTGTCTGGTGAGTGCGCTTCGTTCGCTTTTTATTGTAAACGTGTACGAAGATGATTATCGTAGCGCCAGCTTTCCGACCGACGATAATTAATTTGTACTGCTTGAACCGTGCTTTACAGGAAAGGGGTGAGGTTTGCGGAGTGGGTGAGGTCATTTCCGTAGTGTATCGTGTTTGGTCGGTTTGGAAAGTAAAAACATTCCAATCGCTCATGAACTCCGGCCGTTGCTCAACGGCGAACAGCGATCAAATCGAGCAGTAGACGAAGACGTGTTGGTGAATTGCATATATGTAGGCGTTTTCGTTTGCGGTTCATGCTATGAGTAAAGCTCTTCGAGCAGGCCTGGCAAACCCTTTTTTTATTTTGAAGGTCAGATCATTTATAATTAAAATTGCAGTTTATTTAAATTTATTTTAGCTATTAATTACAAACAAATTGATGATAATTAGTACTGGTACAAAAAGTCCTTTTCTTATTTTTAGATTTAATTACATTAAAAGGTTAACGCACCACCTTTCTTAACTAAATTAATCCTTAGCTAGATAGTTTTGCGACCGGGTGGATCAAGTTCTACCATGTGCAGACCAGCTTCGCTGGTTTATTAAGAATTTTAAGTCTTTGGAGGACGTGTTTAAGGGTTGTTTTTGAATCATTAAGTAAAAATTTGTGATAAAATATAAATACTTTAAACATTACAAGCTAGATCATACCGGCTATGGCCGGTTTATTCGACTATTTTATGCTTTATCGCAAGATAGACAGATCTTGCTAAGAAGGAGATGCCAAAATGATAGTTTTATGGTTGTGTATGAGAAACCATAAAATTTGGGCTGAGTTCTTTTCATTCTGCCTGAGTGGTTAGTTCAATAACTTTAATAAAAAAGTTTATGGCAAATTAACTCTTAAGTTAAGTAGAGAAATTGCTATAAAACGGGAGAAAAAACAACATAAACCGTGTCAACTCTACAACCCTTTATAGAGAAGCTCCTTCCACATGCCTTCTTTATGAAGAATAAAACCTAAAAAATACCATTTAATTTTTGATTGTTTTGTTTTTTTGTTTTGTTTTGGTAATGATCACCATTAAGTGCAAACACAAATTAAATCCATTGCTAAAGAAGTGCTAGAATTGTTTTGATTATTTGTTTTACCAGTTAGAAGCTACTAGAAGCTGTAGCGTACGCGTCCATCCAAAGCAACAGACATTAGTAAATGTCGAACTGCCGTCTGTTGCCCAGGGTCGGGAATCGTTCATGATGACACCGCTTTGCTTAGCGTTGGGCGTAGTCGGACGCGCTAAACACCAAGACAAACAATCCGGGTTCTTTGTCAAAAGGTCCGCAATGTATCAATTAAAGAGACCACCGTACTGCGATCACATGTACCACATGGGTCAGATAAAGAGCAAACAACGGTAGTTGAAAAGTTTAAGATCATGCCACTATTTTAAGCTTTATTTACGCATATGTTTTTTGGTTTACCTTTTTGAACATGGTACGAGAAACTGAAATACTTGAAACTAGAGACGGATCAAACCAGCTGTCAAGAAGGCTGGTTCATATCAACAAAGGTATATCTTCCTGTAAGCGGGTTACATGGTTTCGAACTCTATAAAAAGATATCATGAGCACCCAACGGATTCGATGTGTTGGAGGAAGCCTGAAGCGTCCATTCAATCTCCTGAAAGCTTGATCTGTCTCTGGCTGAAACAGTAAAAAGCACTCGCGAATGGCTGTTAGTGAGGAACAAAACCAAAACATTCAGTAAGTGAATGAAGGGTGTCATTAGAAATAAGTAATAATCACTTAAGAAATGTTCAACAAAGTAGAACACAGCTGTTTAACTGACAAAGCATTTTTGAAAGCCTAACCGTATAAATTCACGTCTGTTTTACTGTTAGATTCTCATTTCAGCCACCGTCCACTCCAACTTAACATGATTCACAAGCAAACCGTGATATACATTTCTACCTCCATCTTTTAACGATCATAACAATGGACTCTGCTAAACAACAGGCCGTGTATGGTGTGAAACTATTTGACACACGACCGAATCAGTAACTTATTCGCTCCGGGCGATAATATGCATCACAAAATTCATGCCACCGAGGGTGACGTAGTATTGAATTGTGTACGATATAAAAATATGCAAACCGAACGGTGGAATCAAGTTTTACGAAGAGAGAAACACCATTTCACTAATTACGTAGCACTATCGTAAGGAGTGCGAATGCTAAAAGCCGGTTTATCGAGCCTTTCAATCAAATCTATTTTTATGTATTCGCCGAGCTGTCAATATTTGGCATATGAATAGCAAAAAAAAAAAATCAAAATTAAACAAAAAATGCAAAACTGTTGCGAAAGACGATAATAATTTTGTAAAATATTTATCTTCCGCCGCACAGCACACATTCACGCACATTTTAAATGCACACATTTCCAAATACTTTCCTTCAGTCTTAAGTGGTATTAGGGTTCGGTTCGGTCCGTGTTGTTGTGCGTGAACCGTGAATCGGTTGTTAAGCAAATATCTGCCGCTACACGATATATCTTCACCCCCTTGAGGGACCCCAAACACGGGTCGCGAGTCCAATACCTCGCCAAAGGATTGCATTAACACTTTGCGTTACAGGCGAAACTTGCCTGCCGGTGTGTCTGCTCGCTCTTTCTTACCACTCACTCAACGTTGATCGTCGTCGTTTTTTCGGCGGGGAGTTGAGCATAACAATTGAACGCCCATTTGCTTGGACGGTGAGTGTGCGTATGCAAACATGTCCCCCGATGGAAGGGACATATGTTAAACCGCAACTCATGGTGTGGTGTACTCATTGTCGAATTTTTGGTGATCCGTAGCATAAGCGGTATGTGTGCTAGCGTGTGTGTACATCATGTGCCCATCGTCCATTCATAAAGTGTCGCGATGACCTTCGGAGTATTGTTGTTAAAGCCGGCTAGTTGACAAATGCAGCTCGAGCATTTTGGAAAGAGGTCAAATGATCTTTAAAAAGCATTCGGGGTGGTGTGTTCCTTTCTCTCGGTATGATATTTCGATGGGATGACAGAGCACTTGACATATACAATTGTTGCTTCATCAATGGCGGACGGTTCAGTTGCGAAGTATTCTAATTCAGTGTAAACAAACTAGAGATCATAAAGAAAAGGAGGGCGTTAGTTTGGTATATTTCATTGAAACTACGACCACGATATTCCAGCCGTGTCTCACTGTCAGCTGGAGCGCATGGTGGCGAGTAATCGGTTCGATAACAGCTGCTAACAACTTAAAGCAACACGCGAGTTGCCTAAAACTCCAAAATGACCACCGAACGGGGAAGCGTGCACTGACGGCTTCCAGAGCTCCCTTTACGTTCCGTGCGGTGTGAAATGAATTGGCTATGCTGGAAGCAGAGGTGTACTTTTGCAACTCACGTTTTGACAGGGTTGCAAGATTTGGTTTTGGATGCGTTTGGGAAGCTCACCAACAGTTGTAGCAATAGGCAACCTTCACACATTTCCAGATTGTTGGGTGCTGGTGGTTGGTGCTTTCGAATGGAAATCTAATTTCCAGAGCACCTTATTACTTAGTTACCTAGCGCGGTCCAATATTTGTGTGCAAGGCACCAATGGCATGGTATTGAATTTGGATTTCCAATTTCTGTTTTGTGTATCGTTTCACGGATTGAAGTAGAAAAAAATCTTTATCATTTTTCCCATGAATATGTCCGTTATTTAAAAACTTCCTTGATGAGTGGGTATCGTCCTAAAAGGGTAATGTTGTAGTTGATGGTGTCAATCATCGGTAAAGAAATGATGCTCAATGACAGTTTTATCAGAGGTGGCTCAAATAGACGATCAGGTGCAGTATTTAAATTTCTTTTTTTTAATAATATCTAAGATGCACCTAACATTGACCTTCGCCTTAGTACGCCGCAACGATGACATAATAAACGAGGCAATATTTCACACATTATCCACAAAAAGAAAGAGGCTAGTAAACAAATAAAAGCATTCAATGTTACGCCCGAAAAAGATCCGATTCGTTTCTGCCAAACACACACTCTTCACATTCCGCAACAACTCGTTCGAATCGACCGTCTACAACCAATTTGTCTCGAACACGCAGTTCCCACAGCTTCCCATCGCACCAACGCGCGAAACATAAGAAACGTTGCGTTAGTCGTACGACAAGCACTCTCGCATGTTACGTCTTACCTTCTTCCGTGCAACAGCCACGATGTATGTCGTGTAGCGTGTCGTTTCGTTGCGGAGAAGAAAAAAAACAATTTCGTGGTACTCGGCTGCTGTGGTGTGGTGAAGTCGAGTGATCTCGAGTGTGATCGGTCTGGGACGTTCATATAAATTCACCCTCACCGTTAGATGCCTCTTTTAGTTGAACGACGGTCGTACGGTGGACGGTGTGTGTTAGATAAGGATTTGGTATTGTTGGCTGGAAGTAAGATAAGAGAGGATCTTCATATACGCGTGCTGTGGTTAACCAAATCAGTCTTGTGCTCCAGTGAAAGTGTTTTTATGGTAATTAAAGCGAACTAGTGTGATCCCGATTTAAATCTCCTCGGTGGTGTCCTATTGCTGGGGAAAGGTGCCCATAAAGTTCCTCGGCCTTAAGGACGAAATCATGTGGGGGAGCAAGGGAACTGTGGGGTTGGTGGTGCTGGTGTTGCTGGTAACTGTGGAGATGCCCGCCCTAACCGACGGGGCTAAGGTGTTGGCTATCTTTCCCTCGCCAGCCCGCAGCCATCAGATAGTGTACCGTGCGTTCATGAAGGGTTTAATTGAACGGGGCCACGAGCTGACGATTATGACAACGGACCCGTTGCCAGAGGATCATCCGAACGTGACCGTGATTGATTGGAGTTATGCGTACCGGATTGTGGAACAAAATCTCGACGTGGTCGACATGAAGCAGCGAAACATGAACTTCTACCAGATTGCAGTACAGTTGCGAAGGGTGACACGAATGTTCCTTGAGGCGGAACTAGCCCATCCGGACGTGCAGGCTTTGATCCACTCGCGGGACGCTCACTTCGATGTGGTCATTGTGGAGTACTATCAGTTCACACCGATGTACGCGTTTGCGGAACTGTTCCAGGCACCGATGATCGGGATCAGTTCGATCGATTCGATGGGCATGTGTCACGAGGCGATCGGTAATGTGATGAACGTGGTGGCGCATCCCGAGATGAACCACAAGTTTACGAAGGACTTGAACTTTTTCCAACGCGTTGAAGCGGTCATCTCGAATCTGATGATACAGTTCCACATTCTGCCAACCGACTTTGCTGTCTTCGATCGTATGATCGAGCAAAACTTTGGCAGCAATATGACACGGTCGTGGGACTTGATGCGCCGGATCGATTTCTTGATGGTGAACGCGGAGCCAGCGCTCGGATATGTGCGTCCCCTGGTGCCCAACTCCATTCAGCTAGGGTTTATGCACATTCAACCTCCCAAAGCGCTTCCGCAACTTAACATGATTCACAAGCAAACCGTGATATACATTTCTACCTCCATCTTTTAACGATCACAACAATGGACTCTGCTAAACAACAGGCCGTGTATGGTGTGAAACTATTTGACACACGACCGAATCAGTAACTTATTCGCTCCGGGCGATAATATGCATCACAAAATTCATGCCACCGAGGGTGACGTAGTATGGAATTGTGTACGATATAAAAATATGCAAACCGAACGGTGGAATCAAGTTTTACGAAGAGAGAAACACCATTTCACTAATTACGTAGCACTATCGTAAGGAGTGCGAATGCTAAAAGCCGGTTTATCGAGCCTTTCAATCAAATCTATTTTTATGTATTCGCCGAGCTGTCAATATTTGGCATATGAATAGCAAAAAAAAAAAATCAAAATTAAACAAAAAATGCAAAACTGTTGCGAAAGACGATAATAATTTTGTAAAATATTTATCTTCCGCCGCACAGCACACATTCACGCACATTTTAAATGCACACATTTCCAAATACTTTCCTTCAGTCTTAAGTGGTATTAGGGTTCGGTTCGGTCCGTGTTGTTGTGCGTGAACCGTGAATCGGTTGTTAAGCAAATATCTGCCGCTACACGATATATCTTCACCCCCTTGAGGGACCCCAAACACGGGTCGCGAGTCCAATACCTCGCCAAAGGATTGCATTAACACTTTGCGTTACAGGCGAAACTTGCCTGCCGGTGTGTCTGCTCGCTCTTTCTTACCACTCACTCAACGTTGATCGTCGTCGTTTTTTCGGCGGGGAGTTGAGCATAACAATTGAACGCCCATTTGCTTGGACGGTGAGTGTGCGTATGCAAACATGTCCCCCGATGGAAGGGACATATGTTAAACCGCAACTCATGGTGTGGTGTACTCATTGTCGAATTTTTGGTGATCCGTAGCATAAGCGGTATGTGTGCTAGCGTGTGTGTACATCATGTGCCCATCGTCCATTCATAAAGTGTCGCGATGACCTTCGGAGTATTGTTGTTAAAGCCGGCTAGTTGACAAATGCAGCTCGAGCATTTTGGAAAGAGGTCAAATGATCTTTAAAAAGCATTCGGGGTGGTGTGTTCCTTTCTCTCGGTATGATATTTCGATGGGATGACAGAGCACTTGACATATACAATTGCTGCTTCATTAATGGCGGACGGTTCAGTTGCGAAGTATTCTAATTCAGTGTAAACAAACTAGAGATCATAAAGAAAAGGAGGGCGTTAGTTTGGTATATTTCATTGAAACTACGTTCACGATATTCCAGCCGTGTCTCACTGTCAGCTGGAGCGCATGGTTTCGAGTAATCGATTCGATAACAGCTGCTAACAACTTAAAGCAACACGCGAGTTGCCTAAAACTCCAAAATGACCACCGAACGGGGAAGCGTGCACTGACGGCTTCCAGAGCTCCCTTTACGTTCCGTGCGGTGTGAAATGAATTGGCTATGCTGGAAGCAGAGGTGTACTTTTGCAACTCACGTTTTGACAGGGTTGCAAGATTTGGTTTTGGATGCGTTTGGGAAGCTCACCAACAGTTGTAGCAATAGGCAACCTTCACACATTTCCAGATTGTTGGGTGCTGGTGGTTGGTGCTTTCGAATGGAAATCTAATTTCCAGAGCACCTTATTACTTAGTTACCTAGCGCGGTCCAATATTTGTGTGCAAGGCACCAATGGCATGGTATTGAATTTGGATTTCCAATTTCTGTTTTGTGTATCGTTTCACGGATTGAAGTAGAAAAAAATCTTTATCATTTTTCCCATGAATATGTCCGTTATTTAAAAACTTCCTTGATGAGTGGGTATCGTCCTAAAAGGGTAATGTTGTAGTTGATGGTGTCAATCATCGGTAAAGAAATGATGCTCAATGACAGTTTTATCAGAGGTGGCTCAAATAGACGATCAGGTGCAGTATTTAAATTTCTTTTTTTTAATAATATCTAAGATGCACCTAACATTGACCTTCGCCTTAGTACGCCGCAACGATGACATAATAAACGAGGCAATATTTCACACATTATCCACAAAAAGAAAGAGGCTAGTAAACAAATAAAAGCATTCAATGTTACGCCCGAAAAAGATCCGATTCGTTTCTGCCAAACACACACTCTTCACATTCCGCAACAACTCGTTCGAATCGACCGTCTACAACCAATTTGTCTCGAACACGCAGTTCCCACAGCTTCCCATCGCACCAACGCGCGAAACATAAGAAACGTTGCGTTAGTCGTACGACAAGCACTCTCGCATGTTACGTCTTACCTTCTTCCGTGCAACAGCCACGATGTATGTCGTGTAGCGTGTCGTTTCGTTGCGGAGAAGAAAAAAAACAATTTCGTGGTACTCGGCTGCTGTGGTGTGGTGAAGTCGAGTGATCTCGAGTGTGATCGGTCTGGGACGTTCATATAAATTCACCCTCACCGTTAGATGCCTCTTTTAGTTGAACGACGGTCGTACGGTGGACGGTGTGTGTTAGATAAGGATTTGGTATTGTTGGCTGGAAGTAAGATAAGAGAGGATCTTCATATACGCGTGCTGTGGTTAACCAAATCAGTCTTGTGCTCCAGTGAAAGTGTTTTTATGGTAATTAAAGCGAACTAGTGTGATCCCGATTTAAATCTCCTCGGTGGTGTCCTATTGCTGGGGAAAGGTGCCCATAAAGTTCCTCGGCCTTAAGGACGAAATCATGTGGGGGAGCAAGGGAACTGTGGGGTTGGTGGTGCTGGTGTTGCTGGTAACTGTGGAGATGCCCGCCCTAACCGACGGGGCTAAGGTGTTGGCTATCTTTCCCTCGCCAGCCCGCAGCCATCAGATAGTGTACCGTGCGTTCATGAAGGGTTTAATTGAACGGGGCCACGAGCTGACGATTATGACAACGGACCCGTTGCCAGAGGATCATCCGAACGTGACCGTGATTGATTGGAGTTATGCGTACCGGATTGTGGAACAAAATCTCGACGTGGTCGACATGAAGCAGCGAAACATGAACTTCTACCAGATTGCAGTACAGTTGCGAAGGGTGACACGAATGTTCCTTGAGGCGGAACTAGCCCATCCGGACGTGCAGGCTTTGATCCACTCGCGGGACGCTCACTTCGATGTGGTCATTGTGGAGTACTATCAGTTCACACCGATGTACGCGTTTGCGGAACTGTTCCAGGCACCGATGATCGGGATCAGTTCGATCGATTCGATGGGCATGTGTCACGAGGCGATCGGTAATGTGATGAACGTGGTGGCACATCCCGAGATGAACCACAAGTTTACGAAGGACTTGAACTTTTTCCAACGCGTTGAAGCGGTCATCTCGAATCTGATGATACAGTTCCACATTCTGCCAACCGACTTTGCTGTCTTCGATCGTATGATCGAGCAAAACTTTGGCAGCAATATGACACGGTCGTGGGACTTGATGCGCCGGATCGATTTCTTGATGGTGAACGCGGAGCCAGCGCTCGGATATGTGCGTCCCCTGGTGCCCAACTCCATTCAGCTAGGGTTTATGCACATTCAACCTCCCAAAGCGCTTCCGACGGATCTGCAATCGTACCTGGATCGTTCGGTGCATGGTGTGGTGTACTTCAGTCTCGGCACGCTTATCCGCAGTGATTCGCTGAACCAACACAATCTGAACCTCTTCCTGGAGGTGTTTAAATCGCTCAAGTATGATGTGCTGTGGAAACATGACGCCGATCTGGATCTGAACGGCACGACCAACATTCGAATGGAACGATGGGTACCGCAGCAGGATCTTCTTGGTGAGTCGCACAACACAGTAGGAATATGTAAAACATTCCAAAAACTGGCCAACAAGCAAACAGAAATGATCGTCATCACGCTTGCGCAGCGGACAGGACGGCACTTGAAGGGTTGTTTGTATTGTATCAACTTTTCACACTTTGATCGAGAACGCTGTAACGTCGAGGCAGATGTGGATGGACAATATTTGCAACCCCTTTCGAGTGTGGAGCGTAGAAGAAAGGGTACAGAATAGGGACACGTATGTCGTCACCCTCGACTTTGACGACAAGTATTGAAGTTACAAAATGAACCATTTTTGAGCGACTGTATCCACCTGTCGCTGTGATGCGAAGCAAATAGTTTGAAGAGTGTTGAGAGGAACTCTTTGGCAAAACACAGCAAAAATGGTAATATTTTAATGGCCTAGATGAACAGATGATGCTGTCTAGCGCTCACGCTATTAGCTTGTAAAGGAGCGCATGATAGTGAACAGCATAAGTGTCTATAGGCACATGGCCCGACAGTTTTATGTACACATCTGCTCTTAATTGATGCTTAAAACGCAAAGCTTATTGCACGATTTACATAAAAAAATAGCAATAACCATTTCCCTACGACGATCTATCCTTCATGTTTTGTGCGTACTGTTGGTTAAGGCATCCCTCAAGGTCGAACGCGGGAACGTTTGCTAACATTCCTTGTTAAAAGTGAGTGAAGTTATGCAATTTTTTGCACATTTGTTATCGTGTTTTGTTTAATGGTTTTCAAACGTTACATTTTTTGCTGTACAGGTGTTCATTTTAATAGTTGTCAATGGAAGTCTGCGTGGACAGTTTTTTCTCGTTTGCCACATGTTGACATTTGAATAACGATAGTAGGACGCGCGTTTTATTGATGTTAGCAATTCGCACATTGCCAGCAAATAGAACTCGTAAAGCGGGATTTCCTCAAACCGTCAGATTACCATTCTCGTGCACGTCTCAAAATTATCTAGAGCGAGATTGTTTGTGTGGCCTATTATATTATGTACAGTGCTTTGGGTAAAACCATTTTTGGAATGACAACGATGCTCCAGATACCTTAGAAACGATATCTCACTGACGTGTACCTTCTTGAACACCCATTCCCCATCTTGTGAGTATAACGACAAATGGTTGAACCCTCCAACTGCGAGTTAATAACTCTATTAAATGACAAATCAGCGGATCGTTTACGGGCCTATCGATCGCATCAATCATTAACATCCATAAATGGCTGTCTGTGACAGTAAGACACACACCCCTTTGACGAAGGACAAGTAGAAAGGATAGGAAAAAAACGCTTTCTGATGTCTTTATCTTCAGCCGCGTTGTCACTTTCTGTGGCGTTTTACCGTTTGACGTTTCGCACTTTAAGCACTCCAATCAAATGTCATCTCACTGTTGCGTAGGTCAGGGCTCCACCTCCCGGGATGTCTTAACGGGAGACATTTTCTCGATGGGGTCCCTGACCTAGTTGTCGCTATCCGGTGCGTGGATTTCATAATCAACTCTATTTTCGGGATTATGCGCGCCAGCCATGTGGGTGCCTTTACTCATTTGCTTCGACCACTTGTCTGACGATATATTTAAAGAATTTACATAGAATAACAAATAGGTCCGTTTAGTGCGCGTGTGTGTTTTTGAAAGAGTTGCCTTCAGCATCTTTATTATTGCACCGGCTATAAATGACATTGAATGGGATAGATAATAGCGGAGATGATACACGTTAGTTTTCTGGTTGATTCATCGAAAACTGGTTTTTATATCCGTTCTTCGTTCGTTTTGGGCTTGCCTATCTGCCAATACAGACCATACCGGAGATAGACGGTGGCGAATTTGATTATTGCATAATCGGAATCGAACTCCACTTTCGCCTCGTGTGCGAGATTCGTCGAATCGCAAAGATGTCAAGTTCATCGAGGAAGCCGCAAAGCTGGAGGTGATTTAGAAGCCGAAGGATGTTCCAAGGTTTCCGTCCCATTAAACAGGTTTTGCCCTGGAAGATGTGTTATTCATCTGTCCAAATTCAAGATCACCACCTCGGACGGATCGGATCGATCAGGTTCAACCCTGAAAGGAAAGATAGAAAAATTAATTATGCAAAACTTATGTTTGCACTGTGTACCCTGTGTAGTGCTAAAGCTCGCGCGATTCAAGATCATTAATTGTGAATACGTAAAACGATTGTTTGTTATCTTACCAGATAGTGTGTTAAGCAGAGCAAACATGATTGTGAGCTTAACACCGAAAACGTCCATTTGGCGAGGATTGGGCCTATTGTTTCGTAACAAATGGAAAGCAAAAGTTATACATCAAACATTCCAACTCAACTGTCAAAATTGGTAATAGTAAATGGGAGCTGATATGCGAGTGTGCGTGTCTGGGTAAAATTGCAAATCCGATTGCCGATAGACATCATGTTATGGGGACTTTAAAGCGAATGTTTTACAAACGCCAGTGAGGCAATCAAAAAATTGCATAGATGTGTGAATTTTAAAGTAGCCCTAGTGTAGGAGGCAACAACCTTCACATCATCCGTCTGCTCTGGTTACTTTCGCAAGCGGAAAATGTGGCCGCTACTGTTATTGTTGTTGTTGGAAAAATTCAGATATCTAACGCTAGATAAAAGTGGCGCACCAGCCGAAACTATTCGTGCAGCATTTGAGTGTGTCTGTAATCGTTGTTAGCCCTCTCGTAAGGTTAGGAGGGTAAAAGAGATGAATTTGGAAGGGGGCGAACGTACGCCACGGATGACGGAATGTCATGCACATAATCGTTTCTAACGAAAACACAAACAACGAGCATTAAAACATTTGGTACGAAACTGCATTTACTCTACTGGCTGTCTCGGCTGTGCGTGTGCGTCTCGTGTGTTAATAGATAGCCCATCTAACTGACCACCGGTCACTCACCCAACCAACCCACTCACCCACTTGTCCCACTTTCATCCGCAGCACATCCGAAGGTTAGAGTGTTTGTCATGCAGGGCGGCCAGCAGTCAATGGAGGAAGCGATAGACCGGCACGTTCCGCTTGTGGTGATACCGTTCAACTTCGATCAGTTTGGCAACGCGGACAAGGTGACCGAGCGCGGCATCGGCCGGTCGGTATGGATGGAGCGCCTTACGGTTGAGGAACTGCGCGAGTGCATCAACGATGTGGCCAGCAACAAGCGGTAAGTAGCCATCCACAGCTGCACTCTTCGAGCATAGGATTCGGCTGTTCTCATTGATTAACACCCTTACGAACAGGTACAAGCGTAACGTTGCCCGGCTGGGACGGTTGGTGCGCGATCAACCGATGCGCCCGGTGGAAAAGGCGGTCTGGTGGACGGAGTACGTCATCCGACACAATGGTGTGGAGCACTATCGCTATCCGGTAGCTCACATGTCCTTCCTGGTGTACCACTACTACGATGTGATCGGGGCAGGAATTCTACTAGCGATCGCCATCCTGACAACTGTGTACTACTTACTGAGGCGAATGGTTCGATCTTTGGGTAGCTCGATCAAGTACAGTCAAGGTCACTTATCGAGCACGAAACTGTTGAAGGAAAAGGCCCTGTAATTCTGTGTCATCTACCCGTGCCGGGAATCATTATGCAAGCCCGTGTTAGGAGGTCAGGTGTGGCCTAACCCGACATTGCCCAACGTATGGCGTGACTTGGTGTGTTGTAGGTAAAAGGGTACATGGAAGATGTTAGACCCCGTCTGTTCGTAGCACCATTCGGGGAGACGACCATTTCGCAGTCCCCAATTAACAGGTCACCAAAGGCCCCTAACTGACTTGCGCACCTTTTGTTAATAGCCACTTGCTTGAACGTTTCTATCGATCGGGTTACTTCCTGCCGCGGACATGGAGTCGATCACACTATTGCTGCATTTTTATCGCAGCACTCGAACGTAAAAAAGTCCATTAAAACAGTCAGTGAGGGTTTTTGTATTCGTTGTGGTATGCTCTCGTACTTTCTCTCTCGTTTTGTGTAGTTCTCTCAAGCAACTACAAAAAAGAAGGTTTAGACAAAAGAGCCTTAGTTAAGTCGTGATAGAATTAATGTAGGTACAGTGCCGCTGCATGCAGGGAGTGATTGGGATCACCTTCAGTACAGGGTAAGGCGTATTGGATAGGATGATATTGCAGGAACTTCCGGTGAGCACTTCCATACGAAACGGTACGGGCATCGACTGTAGTCTGGACCAAGCGAAGTCTCGCACATGGCTGAGTGTTTGGAGGGTTTGTTTTCGCATATTGCCCTCAGCCGACTGCAGACGGAAATTGCACATCGTAAATCATTTAAAACTAGACACCCGGTGCTACCGTCTAGGACTGCCATAATAATAAAAAATGAATAGGTGACCGTGTTAAGGTACGCTAAGGTAATGGGTCCAACAAGGGGTTTTGTGTATATATTGGTTTGTTGTGTAAATATTACCACATGTACATACACACACACGACCGCTGTTTCGTAAAACGAAGGTTTAATTCAAGAATTGCTGCATACTCATAGAATTTTAGTTAAAATAAAACCACACAATGTCAAACATTTAATTTTCGTGCAGTGTTTACGTTTTTGTTTTGAAGGTTGAAATGAAAGTGAGAAATCAAACCATCATCCCATCAGTTTGCAACACACGGGTGTATGATCGAGTGGAACGCTTCTTCATCATGTGTCTCTTGTTACCGCTCCCAAACAAACGTCGTCCCAGTCGCGTTACGAACCATGACTGACCTTTTTGTAGGTTAGACACCCTTTACACGTGGTACCGTTAGGCCTTTCGCTTCAATGTGCTGAATGTGTACCGCAACGTGCCCATGCAACCTCCATGCAGCTCCGGAATGTCCAAAGTCTAATCACATATTGCACTCGGAACGTGTGATATATGGTCTGCACTGCATCCGTCGACCTTTTGCACACATTCCAAATCACATAAACACACAAACACACAATCACAACGGCATGGGTATGGATACGTACGTTCCATTGTGTTCCATTTCGTAACAGGAACTGCCACCTTTGCTTACCGTGCACCTCGCTCGCCAAGTGACGGTTTGATCCATGACATGCAAATGATTATGTTTACATGTTGTTATCTTCCGCCCACTTTCGGTGGGTGTGAGGTAAGAAGTTTTCCGGTTCACAAATGTCTCAATGAATCTTCTTTCGCCTTTTCCGCCTCCTGTGGGTTTGTGTGCTCGCCGTGTGTAGCTAATACTTTAAACAAAATTATCATCTGGCAAGAAGAACTGTCCTCTCGGTTGCTGTTTGCTGTTGATAGTTTAGATTTGAGGAATCGGAAACATAATTTACATTCTCCCGTACCAGGATGTGCAGTGGAGCTTATGTGTATGTGTACTGCGGGTTGATTACTAATATGAGAAAAGGGTAACTCCGCAACAGAACCTGGAATCAATTAATAATTTGCAGTGCTTAAGCACACACAATCGGGATGTGAGATATGTTACCGTTGTGAGAAAATTATTCATTGCAAGCAGCAATATACCGATTACTCTTATCGCACTAAACTGGACAGGAAATGGAAAACAAGAACATACCGAACTGGTTCATTCAATGACATGCAAAAGCTAATCAAATTTCCAGACTTATGCGTTCTGTGGGAAATACCCTAATGCACTTTGCAGTTTGTTCAGTCGGCGAACGAAAAGTTTCCAGTGAATTGGACAAACAGAATCCATCTATCAGTTCACTTTTTTCTGACAAGATTATTCACTATAAAAAGGTAAGCGATGACAATGCCAGAACAAACGAAGAACCTAAAGAACCTAAATGGATTGAGCCTAGAAATGCATTTGCAAGAAAGCTTTTAGCACTTAGGAGCACGCTGATCGGTAAGTTTTTGTTTATTTATTCAATACTAATTTTTCGTTGTTTATTTTTTGCAAGTTCAAATAGACTTGTGCTATAGTAAAAAGCATTATTTCATACTGGTAAAAAGCTACAATTGGCTTCGATAATGAATTTGTCGCATCAGTACCAATTGCTAAATAAGTTCAAAAAGGGTATGATCGGATGGTTTCTATAGACCAAGGCATATCTTTTTAATACTGGAACTACTTCGCGCAATAATGAAGCAAAATTTGATAGATTACTTCTAAAGAACCTTAAGAATATTTGTTAGAACCAAGAAGCTGATGCTTGTAAGCTCAATAATTATTAGAATGAAGAAGTTGATGCTTTAAGGCTAATAGAATCAGTATTAAGGCAGTAGCGACACAATTACATCGAAAGAAAAGCTTTCGAGGTTGATCCATAATGCCAATGCAACTACATTCTCGGAGGCTTTTAAATACGTTTTCCATATCTACTTTTTATAGCTATTATAAGATGCCATAATTCGGAAGTCTGAGATTTTGAATACGATGACGCCCTAACATATGACGAGAAGTTAAAGTATTATGCATTCTCTTTAAATACTGAATTTAAAGACAATTAGATTATTTGTTAAATAGCAAAAATCTCAAAATGCTTTGGATCTCGTGCTAATATTGAGTGTTTGTTTTACATTAAACTTTATTTAACGATATTTCTTGACACTTTCAACCTTAGCCAAACAGATCTAAATCAAACAGCTCACTGTCCAACTCTCTTCTCTGGCACTACAATCTCAGTAGGTCTTGGCCTGCTATATCTAGCTATCTTTGATTTGATTTCACCCTTAGCTGGATAGTCAGTCCTGCGTACTGAGAGGCGGTCTGGACGGGATTTGAACCCCGGTCCTGGAGACCGGCATCAGAAACGCATACACCATCGGGCCGCACCATACACTGTCCAACAAACCTGGTAAAAGAAGCTGTATTAAGGAAATCTACAGTATACCAAGCGACCAAAATTAAACTGTATCACTATCAGCAAGTAGCTTTTTATATTACGAAAATATCATTTCATTATTATTTAGGAAAAAAATTGAAATCAGCGTATCCGATCTGGTACCTAAGGTTTGGTACTTATAGACAATCTGCTATAATTCTGTTACTGAAGTAAAAATTGTAAAAACTTTTTTTATTGTATTCATAAAGAACGGCCTGACCGTCGACTTTTGATTGTTACAACAAATAAGAGATAATGTTATGATATAAAATAAAAATAAATAAAAAGCTGTACTAAAACTTTGGTTTAAGAAGTCTCCCAAATTTTTTTCTTCACTGCAGAATAATAAATTATAATTATTTAAACAGTATTGTTGTACATTTAAATTTTTTCATTAATAATTTCAAATAAATTTATGATTAAATCATCAGTTGCATCGATGCTAAACACATGGGAAATATAGGCTTGATGAGTACTAGTATGTTTCACCTCGAAACCGGATAACATTTTCCTGTTCGTAAGAACCACTCACCCCCCCATGGTGGCGCTGTGCACCTAGCTGCACTAATTCTGTAACGAAATCCTCTGGCGATGACATACATCTGCGTCTTATTCGATGCGGCATACCATGTCGCTTCCCCTTAACGAACGAGTATGTTGAGCCATTTGCCTTTGCCTTTGATTGGCCCTGTTTCCTCCAGTGTCTCTTCATTGGCTCTTAACGGAAGCTAGCTTATTGTTTGTTGCACCAGAAGGGACTTCATCCACCGTATCAGTTTATGGCTGGGACGACGACATTCGCTGCTGAGACTTGTCAAGCACTAGCAACGAATGAACGAATGAAAATTATCATTAAAATATCTCCGTATGTCTGCATCTGAAGAACGGCCTATCAACCTCATAATCGTTAGACGTGCGGGTTGCAGATTTGGTGCAGACGGTTTCCGTCAACTGCGGCCTGGTGCATCCTGCACCTGACAAACACACACATGCAAACACCCACACAGCCAAACTAGTGTATTCTGGCAATGGCAATCCATTGGAAAGATGGCTCGAGATGGAATGATATGTTCCACAAAACATTTATTGTTGCAATAACAAATGCCTGGTTCAATTACGTGTCTCTCCGGTACGGAGCGCACGGGGACGCGAGCGAGCAGAGTGAGAGAAAGTACTCGTGTCTCACATTGGAGAGCGGAACTAGTAACGGATAGACGAGTCCTCTTCAAGTGGTGGGCTCACTCGTTCCAGGGCAAAACCGGAATATCCCCTCCAATCGTTGCAGGACGCAAACGCCATTCAACTGTTATCACAATACCAGGTAAGGTTTGGTTGAAGCTTTCGCTATTTTGATGGGTGTTCCGGTTGAAGGACGCCTTCCCAGACGGGGAATTCTTAATGATTTCCTGTGCAGTAATCAGGTTGCAATGTTGGGAAGGAAGCGACATTGGTTCCCGTTTTGACGGGATGTAGATCGGTAGCCAATATCCTGATGGAATTGGAACGTTGAAATGTAGACGTTGCCGAACGGTGTCATTCTGGCTATTGAACGGTAAAGATCTTCCAGTGTGTTTTGTTGCAGTGTGGTTTAAGGGATGCATTAAGCTTCTTTTTCTCTCTCTTCCTACCGCTCTTTATTGTATGCGTGATAGCATTCAGGACTTCTGTGTCGTTTCGGAAAGGCATGCGAAAAAACAGCAACATTAATACAACTCGCTTTGTTGCGTTTTGTCCTCAAGGCATTAAGCCATCAGCACGAAAATTGGCTTCGGCAATCGAGCTTTCGGATGGATGCTAGCGGTTGCACACAACTGATCGATTATGGCCCACATGCTGTGACGGTTGGAGCATAGGAAAGGGAAAGCAACGGGAGACGTGAGCTATTTGTCGAAGCTCTACGGGAATTATCGTTTCTGCTTTCGTTGCGATTAATATTATTTATTGAAAAGTTGAAAGCAATGCTGTTTTTCACTAATTAGTTCAAAATCTTTAGGATCACTGCAGGCAACAAAGGCTTAACATGTTTATGAGTGGCCACCAATATTTGAAACATTCGAACTAGGCCTTGACTTCAAATATGTTTGATAATTGAAGGCATAACTGTCTGACCGATGTTCCACTCTACTTTGTAGGTTGAATTATGAAGTTTATCGTGATAGATCAATTTACTTTCACCAGTTGATAATAATGTTGAGCTGCAAAATAACACCTAGTCTTGAATTGATTGTTGGGGTCGCGATACGGAAGGATTAATTGATTACAATCCTCAGGTACAAAGTGACGATCAACGATTAATCCTGTATTGCTCCACCGCGTCATTGGTTGTTATCTCACTGAGTTCAGGGTCTTTTGGCTGTTAATCTTTGTTGTCAGTGTGTATGCCCGTATATAGAAAAACTGTTTGATATGACGATCTTCTGCACGAAGTATCTGCCCAAATTTCATCCAATGTTGGTATAAATGGGTAAAAATCTTTTTACAGAAAATTGGGAAAAGAGGCTTTAACATCCTAACTTATAAATACATAAATAAGGGGAAAAAATAATAATTTTTAATTGCTTGGTTACGTATTTTATTAGTCAAGCTTCAATTTATTTTATAAAAAATCAGAATCAAACTCCTTCCATGTTATCTTTTTTCCAAAAAGCTACTACTAGAAACAACTTTCTTACTGCATTGACGTTACGTTTATTTGGCATGGTTTAATCACGACAATAATATTACTCAAATTTCGTCCAAACTGTGTATTTTATCATTTTTAACATTTAAAAGCTTTTTCCAGAAGATCGTTAAAAATATTCCAATTATATATATTTTAACTATACATTCTCATTACAAAAACATTCAATTTTGTAAAGATGTTGGCTTTTTATCATTTTTGTTCATGATATTGTAAATACACTTTAACAAATGTTGCCAACACTATTGGATTTCAAATTCAACTATATGATTGTAGGTTGGCTCTTAAAGTACATCACGAGTTAACAATGTTCAAACCGTTTTGGCAGTTAGGTTTTGTTGGAATTTGAATATTGCATTTATATTAGTCATATAACATATAAGTATAAATTAATAGTTAGGAATTATGTAATTTCCAAATGAATACAACAGTAACTAACTGAACGCTAACCGTGCTATACACGCAGCACAAATATCGCAAATCCCTTCACGATCACGATCAGTGAAAATCCTACAGGATTATTTCACGTCCAGGCCCGGAAACCCACGCTGTCTTAAATCATCATATTGTTATAATGTTAGGCCAGCTGTAGAATTCGATAGCATTATTATTTACAGACCCTATCTACCGAATTAGATGTCGATTATTCGGACTAGCACATAGGTTAACATAGGTGAGTGCATTTTTTCATCTGAGCGTCTATATTCGAATTCTCAACAAAATACTCTACAGCTCCAAGCAAATCCTTAAGGTCAAGACCATTACTCTGTATTTTAAATTAAACTAAATTGATCTTCTGGCACTACAACCTCTGTAGGTCTTGGCCTGTTATTTGTAGTTTTCTATGACTTGTGTTTTACCCGTAGCTGAATAGTCAGTTCTGCGTACAGGGTGGCGGTCAGCCGCGCTTCGAACCCCGGTCTTGCCGTGTGAAGACCAACGCCGCTATCGGAGACACCACCGGGCTGACCCAGTACCTCTTACTATGCTCCAAATAACACAATCGTTCTCAGCACTAGTATAAAAAATCATGTATTTATCTTGCATGGCACATACTGAGACAAATATTGTTCTAGATAATTTTTTAATATCGAATTTGTGTAGGAATATGTCTTTATTTCCAGTTTGATGTCAGCGTATAAGCGTTTCCGTGTTCCGTTCTGTTTGAATCTGCATGAGCGACTGATCGTGCTCTGGCTCTCATGCTTGACCGATACCTCCGCTCTTAAGACGTTCGTCGTTCTCTCTTGCACTCTCTCGCTCTCTTTTGTTCTAGAACGCAACAGAATTATAATAAAATTTTTAAAAAGCTTCCTAAAGCAGTTTAACGATTGCTATATATGAGATCGTACATGGTTTATAGATATATAAAAATATTTTTATTTAAAATTATGGCCAAATTTGTAACAAAAATAGAATCCACTCAACAAATTTCCCTTCCATCAAACGCTGCATAGGAACGTGAAAGAAACAAACACATGCATTCTTCTCGTTTCGACCGTGCATTCGAGAATTACTCGAGGCAAGGATAAAGATAAAAGCATTACGCCTGGCGGCAGTTACGTACCTTTAGCAGCATTAGCGCACCATCGATGGTTTCGCTGGTGTAAATTGAAAGCACACAAAACTAATTACAAAACCGGAAATTAAAAATGGATGCCACCACTATCGGTTGGTCAATGATGTGGAAATGTTTTCCGGTGTGCACAATGCCTGACAAACCGGTGGTGTCGTGGGGGTTGGGTGCGAAAACTTCGAAACAAACATTTTTCATCCTATCAGCTTCAGATGTTCGAGCTGCAGAGAAGAATGCCATAATAGTTAGGAACAGAAACTCGGCATCCCTGCATGGCCTCCCCGTACATGGCCATGGTAAGGAGAAGATTTAACAGTAGAATAAAGGGGTAGAAAAATCAAACTCCTGTTTTCCTGGTGCTAGTAGCTAGTGGTGGGAAGTGGTGTTCCACAAAGCCATGATTTAGCCTTGATTAGTTTGCATCGGAATTTCATTGTCTCGTGCTTCGATGCCGATGCAGCCAGATGCATCCTGACGTACCGTTTCGGTTGCTTGCCTTCCTAACGGATTCCAGTTGTACAACGGGTACAAATTATATTACTCATTACATAAAGATGCACAGCACAGGGATGGGATGGGGTGAATGCGAGACCCGAAAGATGTTGCTTCTTGTTGCAATCTGGTTAACCGGGCAGTTACAATGGCAAGCACCAAAGAGAGATGTTCAGCCGGACCGGAGTGCATCACAGTCGAACGAAGATACAACAATCCTTAACGATCTGTGACTGGGCTCCCGTGCGTACGCTCCACTTGCAGCCCTCGACTTTTCGGCTACAAATTCTACAACTGCTTTCATGCTCAATTTACATCCTCCTACCCATCCCCTTCGCAGGATCTACGCTCAATCGCTTCTCGTCTGTATCCTCGTCTATGTCCTCGAGCCGTTAGTAGCAACGAAAATCGGATGCTTAGATCGTTTGCTTATTTCATTCTTTTCTTCTAACGCTCTCCTTCCAACCCGTCCAAAACCCGAAATTGGATACAACATTTCAAAATGAGAAAACACACACCACCCGCCCCACTTTCGCCATCCCGGACACTGGCACTTGTTTTTCCGGTTGTGGGCTGCACCGGCGAGAGTGAATGTGCCAGCAACGCTTTTCTAAATATATCCAACAGCACCCGCGCGTGTCCCGAATGGTCGGACTTGTTGTGTCAGGTTGTAATGTTACACACAAAACAAAAACCAAACCGAACGAATCTCGAACAAAACGGCAAACAAATTCCAACATGCTCTCGCACAAAACTGAATGCACCAAAGTTTATCCTTTGCTGCAAAAATACAATGTTTGGTCTCCTTGGGACGTTTGGTCCCCTGACGGGGGGGTGGGATTTCTTTTTTTTTAGGGTTGGAGTTGGGAAGGGGTTCATGTCAAAATGAAAATGAGAATTTGCAAACCACGACTACGGACGAGATAATTTCATGTATCTTTCATTTCGATCGAAATTACAAAGCATTGTTAGTCGCTTGTCGCCGCTGTGATTGTGTAATGCACCGGATGTTTTCCTTTTGCCAAGCAGATGCATAGCTAAACGAAAGATTATTCGTACACGAAAACCAATCATGCATCTGTATGGGTTAGGACACATCATAATAACTTCGTGAAAATATAACTATTTCAATGAATAAATTTATTTTAAGTTTTCGCGCTTGTTTACGCTGCAAGCTTCACATTAAGTTTAATGATCTCTTCCACTTTCATCTTCGCTTTTCGAAGTGCGTGGGTGGGTGCGTAGCTACTGTGCTTATTTAGCGATTGCTGGTGTTGTTTTGTATTTAACTTTAGTTTTGTTTTGTTATCGCATTTCGTAACATAAATGGAACAGGTCAGTGCTGTAACATAAAGCACGCACCTTCCGAAACGTCACTCAACCATAGCCGATGCGTGAGTGAACGTGCGTACCCGGTTTTCTTCCTACATCGTTCATCGGTCTTATCGTCTGGTTCGAAGACATTGCCGACGGTGGAAATTTGATATTATTCGTTGGCTGATTTTTATCAAACGAAAATGTCAAAGTCATATGTAAGGACTTTCAATGCAACGATTACAACAAATGACAGGGGACGGTTTATTTGTGATATGAGTCTGCGTTTTGCTTGGTTGAAAGCTTTCTTTTCGCAAGGTTTGAGGTAGGTCTAAGTTTGACAGATTGCGTGTTATCGCTTTTTATTGTTTTACAATGTATGTACCGTTTAATACCTCTTTTTATTTCTTTATTTGCGCGGTTAACGCTTTTAAATTATTTAGATATCCAAAAACACGAAACGAAACTGGCAATAGTTGAATTACTAACAAGTGTGTATTAAAGAAACAAATACCCACCTGGCGTAATGGCTCTTGGAACAAAATGCTATAGTTTTTAAGTGTTTGGAGTTTTGCGTTTTAGCTTATGTACAAAAAAGCCTTAAAGTTTGCACGCCAACCTGTTCAACTTCGTCTTGACTTAACGATGTGCTTACTAGACTTATTCATATCGCGCAGCTGGATGATCAGTCCTTACTGACTACGACAACGATTCAGATGGGAATCGATCACCATGTAAAGACTGGAACAGCAGCCTTGCGCTTAATCTACCTTAATCTGATATAAGTCTTTAGCATTAAATGTTTCTTCTTATATTTCTTTGTCATATATCTCAATGATGTGCTTACTAGACTTATTCATATCGCGCAACTGGATGATCAGTCCTTACTGACTACGACAACGATTCAGATTCGATCACCATGTAAAGACTGGAACAGCAGCCTTGCGCTAAATCTACCTTAATCTTTTATAAGTCTAGCATTAAATGTTTCTTATTATATTTCTTTGTCATATATATCAATGATTCTACCCTTGGTACGATGAACTTAAGATTTTCCTTCCTGTTACCTCGTCTGCCAACTGCTATCCTTCAACTACCATGTTGAATATGTAAACAGCTGGTAAGAGATCACGGTTCAAACTACCTGATCTCCCGTGTCTGAAGACAATGTATTGCTGTTGTACTCGATATTCCCAGGAATACGCAGTTATAGCCTGTTACATCCAGACTGCGATGGCCAGACTGGAAAGTGTTCAATGCAAATTCCTTACTAATTCTTCCTTTAAATTAACTTAACATATCCTCGCTCCTATCAACCATACCTCTCTACTCCTATTCCCAACGCCTTCACCATAAATTTTTTGATGATAGTCTATGCGTGTTCATTTTAGCCTAATGTTCATATAGCAGTTTGCACCTTTGAAGTCGTCCATAGCATCACCTTTTTGAGGTTAAAAGCCAGCACCGACAACAGCATAGACGTTGAATTACGTACAAGCGGTGCTGTCTGGTGCCAACCAGTCGTACTATAACCTGAGGAAACTTCTCCACTTAAAATACCTGTCGCGACGGATCATTCTGGAACTGTACAGAACCTTTGTAGTCCCAACATGCCTCTGAGACATGGACTCTGTCCCAAAACTGACGAAACCTTGTAATCCACGTATAAGAGAAAGATGCTCAGAAGGTCGACTCCATATAATATTCTTAGATTCGTTAAACTTCGATGGGCTGATCGTGTCATGAAGTTTCCAGCCCGGCACCAAACGTTCCTTTAAGGGCTTTACGGACATAGACAAAGGAAACGTTGTTGTCTGGAACAGAGTTTTCATGTTGATGCGTGGCCCTTTGGGCGGCCATGATATTGAATTGGCAGACTGGTGAATTAATTTGGGGCTAGGCCGTTAACGAGGATTATTGGAACAGGCTAAGATTGCGAAGCGTTTGTAACGCCTGTTAAGTAAATAAGTGAGTTGCGCTATATGAATTTAGTGATACAGTTTGTTAAGATGACTCTTTGTCATAGAACCCTGGTAAGAAGTGTTCATCCAATTATTGTAATATTAATCTTGCATCTGGTTTACAAAACACTTAACAAAACTGTCTACTGGCCAACAAACTATTGCATCTTAGAAAACAATTTAGAGAGATCATGTCTTGGAAATCTGTTGCTCACGAAAACTCAGATTCTTTAGTGAAAGATAAAAAACTATTTTAAACTATTTTAGCGTTCATGTCGCGATAAAACGGTGCATAAAATAGATTTCTGTTGACCATAAACAATGGTATTTTGTGTTTCTGTTTAACGTTTTACGTGTTAAACAGATTAATCGAAATTGCTTCCAGAGCTTAACCAGCATCAGTATGGCATAAACCATGCAAAGAATAGCACCATCACAGACAAAGCACCATCATCGTTGTTGGTCGTGGCTCAATCCTTAAAGTGCAGCCATTTTCATCATCACTTCCACACTCTCTTTCTCGATTCCATCTTCCGCGAGCTTGCTGGTCAAACCGGCCTCGAAATTATCCGCAAAACGTGACAGATCATAGAAACGAATCGTAATGAGTCACCCGGTACTAGTGACGGTGACGGTTTGACCCGCAAGCAAAAATGATTGTTCTCGATCTTTTCTCCCTGTGCCGGGGTCCACCGTTACGTGGCACGCTGTTTGCAAAGGATAAGTGCAAACGACAAACTACACTTTCATCCATCCAGACTCCCCAGATTTTCCAGAGTGTGTTAGGGTAGCCGATAGTTTACGGTAAGGGCGCTTTTTCTTTTTCGATTTTTGTTTGTGTCACTTTCGGAAAAGGAAGAGGAAAATATGTTTTGCCACAATATTATGAATGATGCTTTGTGTTGGTGGTTTATAAGAAAAACGCCTACGGGTATGCAATCTGCCAAACTTCTGCTTGGGGTGAGATACTTTAATTAGGGTAAAAGCTTTGTTTTTTTTTGTGTTTATCAATGTTGAAGAGAATATTTGTGATAACCAAGATAAATTCAAAAATTTTGGTTGGATTATGATTGCCACATTAAACATTTGCTGGAATGCTGTAGAACTTTTACATGTATTAGTAGATGAAAGTCTACCAAATACGTATCACAGCAAGGTTAGCACTATGTTAGAGGAAAGCATTCTAATCATGCAAATTAACCAAACGAAAATCCATTTCAAAATCAATGAGCCACTGTTGGCCTTCCTTCCTTTTTAATTTCCCTTCTTTTTGTTTCAACTCAATGAGAAATTTGATACGATTCCGATGGATGGAATTCACTAGCACACTCATTATGCGACTATGCGAACATTACAATCATGCAAATGTAGCGGTCAGAATTGAGGAAAAAGAGAGTATTTCAATCACATTAAAACACTTTCATCTGACACATGGCCTAAAATGGAGTTATTTTATCGAAGAACGTTTAAATGCTTTTTGTTAACAGAAAACTTTACTCCTTGAAACTGAAACCTACTTAAAACACGTAAATTGAACTTAAACATTTGACAAAAAAATCAAATCGATCTCGGTGCAATTTCAATGCTTGCCTATTTGTATTCCGCTCAGTACGGATGATTGATCGTAAATATCTTTCAAGACTTCGCAAAGCATTAGAAAATACTGTCACCCCGGCACGGAAGCAATGAAAGGGTTTCCCATTATCAAACATTCGCCTCCGAAAACTTCCGTTATTTACACCGTTTAATTCCCAATCCGATGCTTGACACCCGGCACTTCGAACCTCACGAATTGGCACAAGAAGTTCCGAAACCCTTTTTTGGCCGCACTCTATACCGAAGACAGTGCAGCAGTGCAGGGAAGTCGACCTGCCTTCAAAAACGTACCGCACCGATGCAATGCAATCAAGTCCTCGAAGCGTTTTTTTTTTCGGGAAGGAAAGCGGCACACCCTCCCGGTCGGCAGTATCTTGACATCTTTTCGGGTGGAAAATGGATTTCCTTTCTTTTTTTTAGGTTTGTTTTTTGACGAGTAGATTGCACCAGCGAAGCTTGAAGGTTGGGAAAACTCAAATAAAAATTTAATTAAATTCCAGCTTCAAACAATCGAAGCACGCGCACGGTGGGAGGGAGCATTTTCGGGAAGTGATTTAGAATTCGCCAAATAATTTTCCGATTACACCGCCAGCCTTTCCCGGTCCGCCTTTAACCCTTGCTTCCGGGTGTGTCTTTGGGAATGAAAAAACGATGGTTTTTAGCTATTGACCACGATCGGTTTCCTCCGTAGCTCTATTTTCGGTCGCTTGCTTCCGTTCTCAGCAGAAGCAGTGTGAAGCGTTGTAAAATACCGCGTACCGACTTAATCCGTTTGATAACAAACCGGAGTTTTCGTCAACTGCTAGACGGCTATTTCCATTACTTATGCAACCGGTAACGGAGCGTGCTTTGCCCATCAGGAGCAATCGCTTAAAGGAGAGAAGGCTTTGGGGCAGGATATTTGAACGTTCCTCCACCAGCATTGAGCACAGGAAGCACAGAAGCACGACTTAAAAACCTTTGCCAAAGTAATCGTCAGAAAAGTGGACCCAATTCCGGCCGGCTGAACTATGTCGCTCGGGCAAAATGATACCGACCCGAGCGCAAACCATTCTTCACTGGCTCACTTTTCATCGGGGTTCGAACCATACTCTTCCTTCCTTCCAGCAAGGGAAATGATGATTTTTCTCCCGGGTAAAATTTGCAAAAGGCTGGTCCGCACCCGTTTTTCCGCATGCCGGGAAGTGTCCCCGTGTTGGGTCCATTTGGTCGGCCCGTACCAACTTCCAAGATCAAAACGAAATTTTGTTTTATCACGAGAAAATGAATCGTTAAGAACCCGGAAAACAGGCGGGAAAATAAATGCGAAAGAATAGGAAAAGTTTTCGGAAACTTTTTCCTTTGCTTCCACTGTCCCACTGTTACTTCTGTACGTGTGCTTCCCGCTTCTGACAATGATCATTGCGATGCATGAATCCTTTTTTTCGGAAGCGAGAATAAAAGTGAGTGAGAGAGAGAGAGAGAGAGAGAGAGAGAGAACGAACGAGTATTAAAAAGAATAATAAGAAGCATATTGGTTGAAGGAAGAAAAAAACCGCCCTATCATGGCCGACTTGAAGGATTGTGTGGCAAACCGGTAGGGTTGGATTGAAATGATTTTTCCGTCTCTATCTCCATCGTGTAATGGAACTTACACAGAGGGCACACTTGCATCCGTCTTCGTTGTCCGTCGCGATGTGCGCCACCGTACGAAAAGTTCGGGATAAAAAACGAGAAAAAATATTTATGATAATGAGAAGGCCAACGTTGCCTTCGCCACAACCCTCTTCGCCAGTACACCCACTCAGCTCGAACGCCAAAGCTGTTCACTGTCTCGGAGTGATTTTCGCGTCCATTTTTTTGTCCTCCTCCTTAGGCGTCCCTTGTCCTTTATCACCCCGTTAGCATCTACCGCTCATCCGATTCACCTAGATTGCTGCATATTCGAAACGTTTTGCAGTGCAGTGCCACCAGGACCGTTTAACTGTCCGTTTGCCGGATTCTTCGTTCGCCGGCTTTTGCCGGAGAAATATTTAATGACGATCATAGAGCAATGGTAATGAAGCGCAGCGTCGGAAACAATGGTTCAGAAATTAAACATTGCGCGTTATGTCTGGCCATCCTTTCCGGGGTCGCCCGGGTAATGGTTAGGAGGTGCAAAGTGCACAAAAAGAGCGTGACAAAAAGTGTGACGAAGAAAAGTGTTTTGCAGGCGCAAGGAAAGCGCCAATGCTGGGGGAAAAAATACATTTTCTCCCAATTTCCAGCGCCATACGTTTTTCAATGGGTGGGTGAGTGTTTGTTTTTTTTTCCTTCTTTTGTGGCGGGAAAATGGTTCCTTGTGTGAAGCGATGCGTCCGTGTCGGGAATCGTGCTGAAAGGAGCAAAGAACATTTAATAGAAAGGAAATGTTTGGATTGATGAGGGTGAACCTAGTGATATTACCCTTGTAACCCAATTTCATTTGTTAGACAGCAACCAAAATGACGGTTACAGATAGACATCTGATTCACATTAAAACAAACAAACAGGCAAAAAGTCGGCAAACGAGGTTCATTTCGTTGCAGTTGCAGATGCCAAAACCATCGGTTCGAGTTATAGGGCGTTTTTTTGCTATGCAGTAGGGATATGTAGTGCCTTTCTGTGGCATATTAATTACTTTTAATTTTCCTCTCATTGTCTTTAAGATTTATGAGATGGAAAATTTAACGTCCAAATTATTTGCAATAATTTTCGCTGCAGTTATCAAAGTATTTTGGACCAGTGATTTCGACATCCTTAAATAACTTTTGGAATGCATTTGCATCGCACATTCACATATAACACATATTAGTGTTGATGAGTACACAACCATATAACACAAACCTGATGAGTGCGCACATCAGAGTATATATCTTGAGCTCTGTGGAAGATTAAAGAGTCACATAATAAAAGACGGTTGATTCAGAAAAGCCAGTTGGTTTCAGAAAAATATAATAACGTATTGCGAAAGGCTAAGAACGTCACATACTTTATGCTCAACGTGGTCAAAGTTTTGTTATACTACTATGTTGTATTTTATGTAAAATTTTTGTCAAGATTTTTATTTGTTAAATTCATCTGATTTTGAATACGTTATTTTTATGCATTTTTAGTTTGACAAGTTGACTTTATGCTATGTGATATAAAATTAGTGTTAATTTAATATCAGAAAACAAGTTAATGATCGCATAGTGTTCGTTCGCGGGAGTTTTCGGATGTTAATTCGCTGGATTGATTAATATTTTCCATCGTTTGTGTCGTTTTGTTGTTCGCAAGTAACAGACTTTAGTTCCTAAATGTACTTATATTTAACAGTTTTTGTTCGTGTGGGAGCCCCTGCACTCAACACGAATACTACCTACGCGAGTGCCCCAGCTTAACGAAAGTACGATCGTACTTTCTTTCGTTCAATGTCAAACCGTCAGGGCAGTGTACAACCACATAGCTTATGTTTATTGTGCTGAAATAGATTCAACTATATTTCTATTTCAACTATTTAGTCCTTTGCAAAAGGTGTTACAATGTGACATTGTACGTGGGTAATCTAGCCTTAATTGTCGTGACACCTTCAGTTTCTAAGCATGCTCCAACCTACCGCAAAATTGATAAGATCAGATGAGATTTCTGCTAAAATAAAATCATTATAAATAAATTTAAAATAATTAAATAAAAATAACAATAAGAATGTGTCCGAGGCGGTCCGGTGGTGTATCCGATAACGGCGCCGGTCTTCACCCGCCAGGACCGGGGTTCGAATCCCGACGGACCGCTTCCCCGCCCGCAGGACTGACTATTCAGCTACGGGTAAAACACAAGTCATAAGTAATACGGCTAGGCCGTTCTAATCCATAAAAAAATGTGTTTAAGCTATGTGAGTGATAGGTTATAACCACCTGTCGATCGGTACTCATATTTACCGAAGGGTAATTAGAATCCTTTCATTTCGGAGGACATTCCATGAAGTATGCAGCGGTTAATTGTAAGATTAACCTGAACCTCCTAGAAAAAATGTGCGACCGATTGCTAAAGATAGTTGTAAAACATGGTGAACATTGTAAAACCAACAGAAGTTGCTGGAACCTTGAAAAAGCTCTTAAACTGAACTAACTATTGCGCTTAGCTTGTTAGGACTGTCCTAAGAGATGCAATAAACCTAGCATATAATTAAGTTTTCACTGCGAGTTGCTGACCTACTTTCGATTATAAAACCTACATCACGATGTTCATGCACTTGACGCAACTAATGTTGTTCAACTCTGCCACAATGCCATACTTGCTTCGATACACGCCAAGTAGACCGTTTCATTCTAAATCGTCTCTGAAAATGTTGTCACCTTCCAAACTGTTCTGCAGGTCTGCCCTTTCTTTGGCACTGAATACACACTTTCCGGTTGCTCTTCAAAGCGAGCTACGAAAAGTCATTAGTATCTCATTTGGCGTCACCTCGCTCACCTCGCGTTCCCGTGAATGATGCCACTCACCAGATAATGCACATGTGCTCACAAAATTACGAGCCCGTACCTCGCTGTTGTGTGCTGCCTGTCCGCACCAAACTCTTCGCCGCTCATTGGTTTATTAATATGCCATCGCACAAGCTTCCTGCACAGCTTTATGCATGGTGTGCAAGGCAGTATTTTTTAGTGGCGTTTTTGTTGCTGCTATCCATCGAAACAACAGCCTGCGGCGTACCGTTTCTTATCCCACCGAAACCCGTACTTCGAGCTGCCGTTTTTGTTTAGTGTCTGGTAGGGTCTAGAGCTTCTTTTGACCAAAGATGAACATGATGCTTAAATTATTAAGATTTTTATCATGGCGCTCGGAACCTCGGCTCACCAGGGTATACTCTAACAGTGTGGGTATTGTGTGGGCAGGAGTGTATGTGTATGTGTGTGTGTGTGTGTGTGTGTGTGAATCTGTCACCAAGGTAAGCTGATGGCCAGATTCGAAAGGAAGGCTTGAAGCTTAAAAGCCACCGATACACACACACACACACACAAACACACATACAAACAAGGGACCTTCGCCACACATACAACACCTTAGCGAAATGGTAGCTGCATTTCATTACAGAACATAATCCATCTTTTGAATGGCATCCGGCTACCGGGGAGGTTACGGGAAGGATCCGCCTGGATGGAGTAACTCCCCACCGGGATCTTTTCGTTCGTCCTCGTACTTTACTGCTCACTTTCATGGCCCGAATTGTCCTTCTTATCCTGGCTGTCAACATGCACACCCTTTCCCTTTAGCTTCACCCAGACCCAGGTGACGAACTCGTCTTCGGGAAGCGGGAGTTTATGCGCCCGAGTGTGTCGTTAAGATGCTCGCCTCAATGACAGCACCGGCTGAAAGCGAAATGCGGATTTGTTAGCATAAATTTGAACCGACAAAAAAGCGCAGCTTTTACAAAGAAGCAACATGCGAGAGATAGAGCGAGATAGAGAGAGAGAGAGAGAGAGGGAGAGAGAGAGAGAGTGAAAGAGCAGAGAAGCAGGACGGTTTAAAGGAAAACGAAAAACTAGAATAAAATCGGGTCGTAAACAGCACACTCGCCCATAGATAGCAAAAAAAAAATGGGAAAAGAAAATTTCTTTCCATCATCGCTGTCCCCAAAAACGCATCGCGGCATTGAAGATGGTCGCGCACAGGGCTGCCAGGCTAAAGAGCTTTTGTGCTGGAAATGGAAAGCCACGCGCTCGCAAAAGTGGTGCATGTTTGCATTGCATTTCTTTCCGGTATTATCCCGTTCCACTTGCGTGGATGGTTTGGTTCGTTCGTGTGTTGTTTTCGTGCGTGTGTGTGTGTGTGTGTGTGGGCGAACGTATTTCAATTGGGAGTGGTGGAGCCCCTGTTTCGACACAAGCCAAAAGTTCTCATTCTCGCACTGTGGTACAAATGGATTTGGTTAAAAAAAATGGCGAATAGCATCCCAACACCGGATGCACCAAGCCGTAATGATGATGCGGTTATTTGGATAGAGTCGAAATGTGGGATGAAATCGTTTAGCGAAGCATGTCGTTTGATGTTGTTGTGTTTTTCCTTCTTCGTACCTCACTTACTGTGTTTTATGTATGCTTAAGGTGTTTTTTTGCCTTTTCTATTGCATTTTTAATGTTTTGTTCCTTTATGCAGATAGAGTTTTGGTTGCTATTACAAGACTGGGACGTGAAACAGGATATGAAAGAATGATAAAATGAGTTCTGTTATAGCCATACGAAAGGAATTGTTACGCTATCATTGTTTAGTTTGAACTCCTGCATCAGGTTTATTTTATTTTGATAACAATTAATCAAATTAATAAAAGAAATGGATAAATTTACAATTAAGGCGGTTAATTCTATGAAAAAAACGCCTAACAGTATGCAATTTTAAAACACATACCAATATTCGACGTATAACTAGTCGGCTTGTATTGAATTTACAAACATTATGATGTTTCAAATTTAATAAAAAATTATATATTTCAATTACAATACAGAACTTCAATTCGCTCAAGTTTTTCACTATAACTTGCCAAATGTGCATCTTAATATTAGCTCTACCAGGATAACCAGCAATGACCCACAGAGTTTGTTGATTAAAAGTGCACCGTTGTCCAATATTGAGCCCCAGGAACATTCGCTACATCTCGAATAGCTTACCCCATCTTCTTCCTTCCGGTCTGGCCAATCACTGCCTCCGCAGTGTACACCGGACATTATCTGTCATCTACTTCCCGCTGCCAGTGGCCCGTTCCAGATCGATTTACGTTTTGGCTATTAGTTGTGGTCCAATTTTCGTTTCATAAATTCAACCCCTTGCTGCAACGTCTCCACCGTGGCCAACGGGGGTAGCACGCCCGTATGGCTGTTGCACGATTGGTTTTTCCATGACCACATCCACCCACCATTCAAGTTTCTCCCGTTTCGGCAGACCGTCGCAGAAGAAGCCATTCCCATATGGTTTCCACTGTGGGTCGTGTGTTCTGCTCGCAGTGGAACTCATTTCACCTCCACTCTATCATCGCAGTGGGGACGAAAATTAACACATAATTTTCGAGAAAACTACCGACATTGGCCCCAACCGAACCGAACCGTCTGTGCGATATTTACAGGCGAACCTTGGGGCCACATTTGCCAGCTGTGCCGTTTCCCATATTCCCGGCGCAGTGGCGAAAGCCACAGGAATCGTTTCGAAATTCCAATAAAATCCCTCACAGATACACACACACACACACCGAAACCCAAGCACCATCCATTTCTCGGCTGCGAAGAGCCACCGCCGAACCATCCTTATGACTTTGTGGACAGCGTGACACACTCACGAAAAACACAAGCCACACGCACACACACACACACACATACCGAGAGAAACAAAGCAATGCCTCACAGCGTCACACAGTGGTCGAGAAAAGGATCGTAGACAATTCAAATCAATTTCGAATCCAAAACGACTCATTTTCGGTGGCCCATTCCCTATTTCAAGGGAAGGTGGGAACGGTTCTTGGGGAGTCGTGCCGAAGAGACGCAAGCTTTTTCAAGAATCTCATCCGCCTTAACCACCCTCTCTCCCTTTGGCGTGAAATCATAAGATGAGAAAATGGGAAATTCTCATTCATTGTCTCAAAAACGAAAGGACCGAAACAAATATCCTTCTATTTGTTATTTACCAAAATTGAGCTTCAACCAGCCCGTTCGCTTGGTGTTGGGGTTGCGCGACGTGTCGGAGAAATCGAAGCTTGCTTCTATTCTTGGAACAGGTTGGTGAAATACTGTTAGGGGAAAAGTCACCACTAGACACAACAAACGAACCGCAGAATGTGGTCAAAAGTGGGATGAATCTAGCACGGTAGCTTTTAAAATGGTAATATCACATTAAAAAAATGTTAGATTTTAGCAGATTTGGTTTTAATTTGTTTACTTTTGTTAAATTTTGTGGCTTTTATAAGAACAACAAATATTCCTTACTAATCTTACATGTTATGTTTTTATTCGTTTATTTACTTTGCATTTGTTGGCTTAGTTACTTACTAATTAAATGATTTTTTTATTTCTCTTAGTTGTATTAGCTTTTTGTTCATTTTTTCAACTAAAAATTCCGTACATGATTTTACTGATTTTCCAACATTTGTTATAAATTAGTTACTAATTTTTTGTCATTTAACATATGTATATCTTATTTTATCACTATCTTTTTAAAAAATTTAAAAAATCACACACTAAGCTTAATTGTATTATCACCGCGCAGTTGGCATTTTCGAGCAAATGTCGGAATAAACCTTCATTTTGTTTGCAAGGATCAATATGTTACATGTTTTTGCCAGATTCACTAATAGTAAATATATTTTAAAACTTTCCTTAAACTTCCTATGTTTATGACTTCCTAATACCACTTTGGACAGTTAAATGCTGAACGCAATTGTACAAAAACACTCTTAGAGAATAACAGAACAATGTCATAAGATGTATTATATGAAATTTGAATGACATTTTTACAAAATAAGACACATTTCTTCCATAATTGTGTAACTTTAAACTAAACATCTTAGGAAAGCTCATTTCTTGACCAAAAAGTAGCGAAAACATTATACTTTAAACTATTTTTAAAAGGTTATTGGGGTCTGTTGAGAAAATCAAATGGTTATTGTTGTTGTTTTCTGATTCAATTTTCAGCAAATAAAGTATTCGTTCTTATTACTAATCAATTCGCTTAAATAAATCCATTTACTTAAATTTATAAATCTTTCGACACTGCATTTCATACAACGCACACACCTTATCCATTCCAAATCTCACAACAAATGCTTATTTGGAGCTGTTATTAATGTGTAGACATCTTTACACTTTATTGTCTTAGCAGTTCTTCATTGTGCAGCCATGACAGTCGACCATGTTTCGCATTCGGCGTTACCGGAATTGCAGTCACAGGTTCTTTCTTTGTACTGCTGCCCCTTTCTACTATCGTCTTAAGCCAAAATCTTACCATAATGGAGCTGTTTCAACTTGTGTCATCTTCAACCAGGATTCGTAGCTGGTACACGGAGAGAGTCTCGAGTCCGGAGTGTTGCAAAGGGTCTCTCGCCTTCATCGAGTACTCATACCGAGCACAAAAGCATGTGAGGACAAGCAGAAGGGAAGGAATGATTGTTTGGAAACTCTATTTGCCGCTCCCTCAGATTCAAATTTAGGAGCGTGTCGCAACCTTCAGCCTTCTGACTGGGCTCAAAAGGGTTTCTGTTGCAGGCTGATTGTTGTTGTTCGAACGTCTTACTCAACACCGATGGAGCCGTTTTTTTTTTTGTTGCTGCTGTTTTCCTTAGACAGCAGAGAATGCAAAATCGTTGAAATTTATATTAATGTCAGTGAGCGCGCACTCGCTGGAAATGTGATTTATCTCGGATTGTGCTAGTGAAGTGGAATCGGAATAGAACGGATAAACTCATTCTCACTCTCACTCGCGACCCCGCTCGTACCGGGCGTAGAAACCAACTTCAACCGGAAACACTCTGTTTTGGCGCATTTATCCATTTTCAAGCGCACTTTTGGGGGTGTTTGGAATGAGATTCGGAGAAGAAGGAACAATCACAGCACTGCTCCACTAAACAATCGGGACCACAATACCCCGTGTTGGTTGTGAGGAAAGAGTTGCAAGGGTGTTCCAGCTCGTCCGGAAGTCGCTACGAAATTGCTCCACCGACGACGAGGAACAACCGGAGAACTCATCCGGGCCTAGGAAGTTGGAAAAATATTTCGAGGCCATCAATTACTTCCGATTTCGATCTCTTCCCGTTCGTGCCACTGTTCTGCTGCGAACAGTTTTCTGTGGCGTCGCTTCTGCTGACGAGTGCAGTAAATAAACGTGAACGGAAACGCTAAGTTTAAGAACCACTCGCCAACAAGCGCACGAAATACGAATTGAAATGTCCCTTTCTGAAACAATGGAAGCGATTGTCTTTAGCAAAGCGTAAGTAAAGGTCTGATCATCACACGTATCCATCCAACGGGATGATTCCTTGAAATGTGAATAAATTTCATTAAATCGTTGGCAGTTTGTGTGTGTGGGCTGCCGAAAGCAATCGTTGCTGATGTCAAGACGGGAGGCTAATTTATTGAATTGTCTAAGATTTTGTGCGATGCCCGTCTCATTCTATGCCGCACAAATAAAATCCTTGTTCGCAGCAACACTTTTCATCACCAGCAAACGATCACTTGCTAGATTTATCGAATATGAAGCATCTTCCGAACTCCAGCGAGAAAAGGTAATTAATTCGTTCGCACACCGTATTTCAAAGATGCCTCGCCCAGTATCTAGAATCAGAGTACAGGGTAAGCTGTTGAGGAGAACCAATGCCAGCACAACAACAATGGGGACGATAAATCGACGTGCATTATCAATTTTCACAGTACATTTATCAGCGGTAGATGGTTTGTATGCTTTCTTTTCGTTACTTACGATCAATGAAAAGTTTAGAGAGAACCGAATAAATTCGTCTAGCAGTGTGAACGATTTTTAATCAACGAAACGGCGGTTTTATAAATAGGGAAGCTCTGTTTAATTTATGAAGAAAGTCTTACAATTAATTTAGTACATGTAGTGAAAAATAATACTATAAGAATTTAAAATTATTTCATAAACATTTGTTGCAAGTTAATTTAAACAAATAATTGAACCATTTAAATTTATGGCACAATTATTTAAGGATTATTATTTAAGAGGTAACTATATAGGAGGAAATGCCTTGAGAGAATTGTAAACTGTCAACGCAAGCGGCGCTGACAATACGGCACCATGCCGTAATAATGGATAAATAAATAAAAAATAAAAAGGTAACTATATAGAACCTTTATAGTCCCAGTACAAACAGACGCCTTTGAAACATGTACTCCAAAATCCTTGTAGCCGCGTTCGAGAGGAAAATGCTCAGAAGAAATTTTGGCTCAGTATGTATGCAATAACAATGGAGGAGCCGCTACATCGATGAGCACTATGAGCTGTGCGGTGATTTCACCATGGTGCTGCGAATTAGGATCGTCAGGCTCCGGTTGGCTGGTCATGTCATGAGAATGGCGCCGGTCGAACCAGCCCGTAAAGTCCTTTTAGGCCGTCCACATGGCCGAGCGATTAGTCATAGGACTATTATTGAAATTTTCCACATAATTCTATAATTATTATAGCACATTGTTTGATGGATAAAACGATCTGTATGTCACACCTGTTGAAAGTTCACTATGGTCAGTAGGTAGGAAAAGTCGTATGCTAAATGAAGTAACATTATTTAACTTAATATTTATGCGTCGAAATAGTTCGTAAAATTTCTGAATCCCTCTATTTGTTCAAAGTCAACGATTTAGCGAAGGTCAACAATCACTTAAACAAGATAGAGTCGTTCAGAAAAAAGGGCTGAACGGAAGGTTGATGTAGAAGTCTTAGATGAACAAGTTAGGGATTGAATAACTGAAAATAGCGCTTTAGAAAAAAATATACATATTTCCAACATATAGATGTCAATGGAAAAGATTGATTCTATATGGAAAACTCTTCGATCAGTAATATTGGGCATTTAATGATGAACTCATTATGACAAATAACACTAATATTGTGTCAAATTTGCATCATATTGTATATAACGCAATCCAGAAGGCAGTCCGGACGGGAATCGGTACCCATTCCTGCCGTGTGAAGATCGGCGCCGCTACCATCTCTGCCACCGGACCACCGCAAGAGTCATCCATATTTAGTTGAATTATAAATTTAATAATTTTACTATTTTTGAAATTAAAATTGGTTCAACTGCATGAAAATGAAAATAAAATCGATTGAAAAGCATGATGAATTTAGAATTATCTTATTTATAAAATATTATTCTCTAAAAATGAGCTACATTCCCTAAATTTTAAGCTGACAAAAATGCTTAAAAATACACGATAACTTTAAATTTTTGCACAGTCTTTAACGCATGAGTTTCATTGATAGACTTCAATCATTTCAGAGAGTATTTTCTGTCTCCCTAATCTTTCGTTTATTTTAACTACAGTCCAATCGCATTTACCTCGGCGAATCACATTACAGCAGTTGCTGTTCAGCTTCACTTACTCGCTCGTGCTTCTCATTATCGAAAGCACCATCACCATTAATCCCACGTGCCTGGCCGTGTCAAGGTTTCTTCTCAGACACCAAAGGAAGCAACCGCAATGCTAATTAAAACTCATCGTCCCTTGAAAATTGATTTTCTTCCCAAAAAAGTAGATGATGCAGGTTCCAACCGTAACGCTGCGTTGTGCTGGCAGAAGAAATAAGCGATCCCATCAGCAGCGCACGCTGTCTGCTGCCGCTGCTGCCAAGTGTTGCGTTCCGAAAGTGAACAATCTACCCAGTGCCATCGCCCATCGCATCCAAGATGCAAGATTCCTAACGTGTGGCAAAGTATCCGTGGAGAGATTTTATTTTCACTCATTGGGCACCATAATTGAATAAATGTAGCAGAAAACTGAAACTCCAAATGAAGTGATGCAAACGTGGCGCACCAGTCGGGCAGCCTTTACCGCGATGCGATGTGTTCTGTCAAGATATGCAGATGCAGAAAGTTCGGTTGCCTGTTTTGCTGCATAGCCGAGCATACCGGTCACTGCACTTCGCGTGTACGCTTTGGCTTCAACCGCTGCAGGGATGTTGTGCAGCGATTGTGAACTCGCGTTTCGGCAAGATGCTGTGTGCCAGCCAGTCTAAATAACGTGAAGTGTTTATCTTGCAGCAAAAGTTCCACTCCGAAACGCATAGTTTCTTTGTGTATAAATCTTTCTCTAGTGTTTCCAATGAAAAGTCAAACAATTCACAAACGTATTGAATATTGAGAGTTTTTCCCCGTTCCTACCAGACTCTCCCCATGCTCCGATTCGATCCTTATGGCAAAAAGATGAACCTCTGCACCCAGCCTCGGAGTGTGTGTAGCCAGTTGCTCAGGCTAGTAAATTTAACTTCCAGTCCATGAAACGCTCGTCCACCGAAAAGCGCTTACATTCGCAGAACGAACACCACGGACAGTGGTGGTACCAATAAAACTGCACCCTAACGATGCCATCACAATGGACACCACCATCGGACAGAAGGCACCTTCATGTCCAACCTTTACCAACCACCCGGCAGCACCATATGCAGTTGCGCTTTTTACCATTTTATGGCGACAAAATCAAGTTTTAAATTTGCTCAGTCCAGCCCTTTCCAGGACGATCCTAAGAATGCCGAACGCCACCCAGAATAGCTAGCGGCAAAGTGTAAGGGTAGAGACATTTGTGCTGCTAAACGGACCATTCCGTTTGAGGCGATGCGATCGTAACTGGGGCAGAAAATAGTGTACTCCATTTGAATGGATCCGTTATCGCTGAAAGGGGGAACAGCTTTTTCGAGTGGAGCCTTTTCTTTATGTTAATTCAATTATTCGCGGTTAAACAAGCGGCACGATATTGTTCGCATCAAACGTTGAGGCAGTTATCCAATTAGGGAGTGTGAACTTATTGCACGAGCACTTGAGAAAGGATGCGCTAAGGATGTGGACGTCAATCGTATGTGCGTGGGCAATGCAGTGGAAATCATGGTGAATCTGAGCAGTGTGGAGAATTGTGTGGAATAATGAGACATGAGTATGTGTTTCATGAGAAAAATAACTCAATGACGAAGATAACAATATCCAGATTCAAACTTAACTTTGTAACACATTTTTGATTGATAGTTTAACCAGTGAGTTAAGGAATCGTTTAGTATAAATATCATACAAGGTGATTTAAAAATAATCTTCTTCTTCCTTGGCACTACAACCTCGTGAGGTCTTGGCCTGATATTGCTAGCTCTCTATGACTTAGTTTTACCCGTAGCTGGATAGTCAGTCCTGCGTACGGGGAGGCGGTCCGTCGGGATTCGAACCCCGGTCCTGCCGTGTGAAGACCGGCGCCGTTATCGTATATACCACCGGGCGCCCCGGTCATCATAAAAATAAAATGATAATTAAAATGTCAGCTAAACTAGGATGCATGCAGGGCAGGATTCCTCAAGCATAATACTAAGTAATTATAGTAAGCGTAAGGAAATCTGCTCAGCAAAATAGTTACTTAAGTTATTGAAAAAGGTCATCAAAAATACCACACTTGTTGGCCAAGTTCGTAAATCGAGAATCGTGGGCATACAAAAACTAAACAAGCGTTGCTGCATCCTTCAAAAACCCCGGACAATGAGTACAATGGCTCCTGTACGCTACTACTGTTCCTAGGCACAATTTAAACAATATCGTGAAATCATGATGATTTCTTCAATTGGGAGAAATTTCCTTAACTCTACCAAACACTTAAGGAAAAATTTCAATCATTTATGTTGATGCTGTAACGTGCGGTATAACACGCCGCAAAACAAACGACTTCAATCCTTTAACATATTAAATCTGGATTTCCGTCCACACAAAAATGCTCAACACACGAGTGGTAACATTCCTGTTTTGCCTTGTACCCATTTAACTCACTTTATCGTGCAGGAGGAATGGATTGCATCCCTGCCAGTTCCTTCTCGGAAGTCTGAAAAATAGCTCCAAAATGGTTCGCTCATCCACCGAGCACCGAGCGCCAAAAACGCGGACAGAGAAAACGACAAAAACCTGCTAAAAGACAGCTGGTAGCCGTGCAACAACCAACCATCGCCGTGCTTCAAAGTGGTCACACGAACCGCAACTGAGCAACGTTCGGTAACGCTCACGGTGAAAATGCTTGTGTCATGTTTTACAAGAACGCCGTTCTATTATTCCGTCCGTCGCTGAACCGTAGGTAGTCCGTGGCGTAAGTGTGACGCATGTGGCACACAACAACAAAAAACCATATGGATAGGACACAGCGAAACTACATCCACCCCACCATGGCTGGACACTGAAGTGGACGCTACGGCCAAATCAAGCGCAGGGTTTGCTAAGTCGTGAAAATATGAACCTGCGGAGCTCAAAATATGTTCATCCGTGTGGAAGTGTATCTTCGCTCATAAAGAAGCGATTCTGTCGAGTTTTCCTTGTTTTCTTCTTAATGTAATCGATAGAAACAAAGGGAACATTTATGGAAGGGTTTAAAGATTTTTTTGTGGATAATGTAGAGGACCATAACGTGGAAGTGAAAATACCAAACGAATCTGTAATGAAGTTACAAATATAAAGAAACCATCACAAAACAGGAGGTTTTGATGATGAAAATAATAACATAGCACTAATCAATACAGTGGTATAAGGACTTGTTTTGATAAAAAGCTGCAAAGTCCAAGTACTTGTTTGCTTAAAACAAAAGCTGGTGGATCATGCAGAAGGCAAACGTTGATTTTTTTAGAGCTGCTCATACTTAACCAGTATTTTCCATTGTTTAAAAACAACAGTAATTATTACGGTAGGCATACGAACTGAAGTGAAGAAGCAATGAACACTATTTGATCACTTGTGAATATCTGCTCCAATGACAAAACCTGGCGAAGATTTTTGCATATAATTAATACTGGTTATGAAAAGTGGGTCCATAACGATGATAGCAAAACGATATGAATGGTGCAGAGATCAAGGTGCATTTGGTGGGATTAGCTAGGTCTTGTAAATTATGAGTCGCTATAACCAAACGAACCGATAACAGGAGAGTTCTACCGACGACAAGTGATGCGTTTTAGACGAGCATTGACAGAAAAACTTCAAATGAAATGTCCAATCCCACTCTACGTACATAAAAATTGCACCTTTTGATTCTCATCATTAAAAAATATGGAGAAATATGAGAAAGAGCAGTAATTAGCAATGGAAAATACTTCTAACACTAAATGTATGATTTTTCAAAACAAATCGCTGTTTTAGGCAATTTGGCTGAAATAAACCAAACCAACTTAATGCTTATATTAAGCATTGAAACAAAGGATCTACACTAACTTACAGGAACTTATCAAACTTGCGCTTATCTAGTTTACAAAGCGTCAAAATAAAAAAAAGACAAAAACTTCTAAATGGCATTGTTCAGTTAAATGTCGCATCGAATGAAATTTAAAACAAAAGACATGTTCTATTTTTATAGAGCAATGTTTTCCTTAGATTTGCGTTGAAAATGCAGCCGATGATATAAAAAAACCCTCAATTGATGTAGCAAATAAAACGTCCTGTTCACATAAAGAAGAAGACTTACGAAAGCAGCCAAACGAAGTACGACACAATGACAAAATGCTAACAAATCGATCCCACTACACTAGGCTACTATATCTAAAACGCAGCGTCGGAACTGCAGCATCGTAAAGATGTGATCAGCGACCGAGTGGCTAGTGGGAGCTAGAGAGCAGGAGAAAATGTCAAATAAAATTTTATTGAATTATCCTTCAACCGATCGAAACAGAAGGGAAGTGAAGCCAAGCCCGCCGAAACACGAAAAACAGAAGAACATGTATGCAACAAAACGAAACGAACGGAACTGACGAAGGTAGAAACGAGAGACAAAACTGGATTGAATGTGTACTGTGGTCCGGGAATTGAAATCCTTTTTTGTCGCTCGACCGAACGGATCGTAATCGGTCTTTTAAAAAACGATTGACAGACGGAGTAGCCTAACCGCAAACTTCCGGTAGTAGTGGGGACAGTAGTAACTTTCTTTTTAATCGCAACTTTCTTATTTTAAGATAGGGTTTTGTTGCTTTTACGGCACGTTACTTTGGTGGTAGATAATAAAAAACCGCCAAGCGATTAGGTTGTTGCGTTTAAATCAATATCAATTTCGGTTTTCATTATTCCAAGCAATTTGATGCGACTTGTGCTGAATCGTACTGACCATGAACTTAACTCAGCCTGTCAGCTCCATTTGCGAAACCGTTTCATGCGATCGGTGTAAAAGAGATGGCGAGTGCAGCCCCTGGACTAAGACTTGACAGCTGGAATGATCTAGTAAGATTAGCTTCATTATGCGTTCTGGCAACACAGGCGCATCTCTACACCAGCGGAATGGTTGAAATCATTCATAAACATTGAAGCAAATGCTCCGATCCCGCATTTGGTTGCATTCGAGCGGCTGCAGTGGCACGGCATGCATCTACTAATCCTTCTACCCAAATAGCAATGATCTCGGGATTCAACCCGGGTCGCCCGGTTGCCACGGTGACTCGATGTGCGTTCGGCGGATTGCAGATTAGACCCAGTATCATCATCCCATCCACCAGCAACTTGGTGCCCAGTCCCGGGCATAGGCATGGTATGTGTGTGTGTGTGTGTGTGTGTGTGTGGCACGGCATGCATCTACTAATCCTTCTACCCAAATAGCAATGATCTCGGGATTCAACCCGGGTCGCCCGGTTGCCACGGTGACTCGATGTGCGTTCGGCGGATTGCAGATTAGACCCAGTATCATCATCCCATCCACCAGCAACGTGGTGCGCGATCCCGGGCATAGGCATGGTATGTGTGTGTGTGTCCGAGTGTAATGAAGGATGGTTGGTGTCCATCCCTTCCCGTCCACTTGTCTAATCAGTCCGAGCGAAACGGACCCCGGGTCAAACGAAGCACATGATTTAAGATTATGAGAACGGTTACGGACCACATCCCGTCCGTTGCATGGCACACGCTGGAGACTGTAAATTCTGCTGCTGTCAAGATTGTGAACCGGTCGTTCGGGTTCCGTTGGCAGCGGCAACGCTGCTGACTGTAACGCATCCAACCGGAATCCCTTTTTCGACGAAGGACAGAATGTGCATTCTCTTATACGCTCTTATGCAGGGATTATTGGTGATGGAATGAAGCTGAACGTTCAATCTTCTAACCCGCTCCCGGTGCGTGTATGTGTTGCTTTAAAAACATTACGCTAAATTGAATTCACAACTTCAGGAGCCAGAAATCGGGCATCTACTACTGCTGCGAGTAGCTACCCACCCGGACTATCATTAAGTGCGTATGCAACATTTCACTGCACAGTTCTTCGGCTTGACCTCCCTGTCCTTCTCTCGCCCTCTCCCTTTTTCGCCCTTTCGGCACGGTTCGTTGCATTTCCGGTTGTTTCGGTTTCGGGTGATCGTTTGTGACATTACATTGTGAGTACCGGGTTCCTTTACGCTCGGCTACGGGTTCCGTCCCAATCCACGACTGCTACTGGATTAATGAATATTCAGAACAATTAAGCTGTTTTGAAAGATATGACAAGTGATTTTCCACTCCAGCGGAATGCATAATTATTACTTTTCGAATCTGCTACGAAATGGGTCGAGTGTGAACATGGTCAGCATTGGAGCCAGGTTGCAGTTATCGGTGGTACACTCACTGCACATACCAAAGGACCTGAAACAGTAAGCTGGTATGAGTAATAACAAACTGCCATGGTTGTTTGCAACACTTTACGGAAAAATGAACCAACGGCTAAAGAACAGAGCAGAATTTTGTGGGAGTTTTGCCAGATGAAAATTGAATAAACATCTTGAGAAAGATGCAACAGTCTGCATCCTGTGGAGTCTACCAGTGAGAGTGGAAACTGCGTGCACAACAGTTTGCTGCACACCAATGGAATCAAATTAATATGCACTTTGAAGCTTTTAAAATCTCTATTATTTTCTGTATCATTGAAAAATCACATAACATTATGAAATATCTTGATGACATGATGCTGTCACAAATAATGTTTCTGAGATTTTCACTTCAAACGAAAGAAAATCTAGTTTCATAATATTAATTTTGGTTTAGCCTTATGCTTCATTGACTTATTAGATGAAGGTTTATATTCCTGAAGAATTGTCATTCTTATATTCTTATTCTCATCTTGTTTATGAATCATCGAATATTTAACTACGCCTTCTTCCCCGACGGATCATAATACAATAGATATTAGTTCAATAAATCGACATCGATAGTTTTAAATATAAATCGATAGTTTTGGTATCTTTGCTTGTCTTTTAATTGTAGAAGTTCCTGTATAAAGTGTATAATTTTGCATTGCTTGGAATCGAAAAGATATCAGATAAAAAAGGTCAGAGCTTGCAAGAAGGTACATGCTACTTACATTATTATACGTACAGTCCAAACCTATTACAACCCTTTTAATCTCAAAATATTCAAAATACTCAAAATAGATTTATGGCTGCATATTCTTAAGCCCGCTCCAGACGAAGCGCAAACTAGATTGCAAACTAAAATGCGAAGGCTGGCAGTAATGTCATACCATACGAATTTGACAGCATTTTGTTCGCAAAATCGTAGTTGCGCTTGGATTTGCGCTTCGTGTGGAGCGGGCTTTAGAGAAACAATGGATGAGACGCTGATAGGTTATGTAGCATAATGATGACATTTATACTCAATGTGTATCGAATTCTACTGGCTAGACTGGCTAGAAATTGGTCATGAAATCCGAATGGAACTCCAAATTAACTCATGCAGACTATTTAAGCCACCCACTAGCATTTGGTAAACACAGTATGTTCAAGCTGAGAGAAAGTGGTTTCATCGGAAATTAATGATTGCACAAAAAATGCTTAGCAATTCAATAGCAAGTAACTTCAATTAACCGGTGGGCGTTAGTGACACATGAATAAATAGTATTAATAGGGTGACCGAGACGTTCCGATGTCCTTGACGATAGCGGTCTTAACACACCGTGGATCCATCGTGAGGACTTACTACATAACCACATGGTATCAAAAAGTCTAGTAAGACATTAACAGACCGGAATGACTTTATCAACTCGATAAATTAAGAATAAGAAGCTTACAATTCAATCAATTTCTAATAAATATGTTACCACTACATTCTCCTAATCAAGCTTGTGTACCAAGGCTACACTTTGTAAGATTAATGTCTTGGTGATCATCTAGTCTGGTTTGGTTTGATACAACATTTGGTAGTTTTGAACAAATTGCTCCACTCTCCACTAAATCGAAAATTGATAGATTGTGCTATCACTACAAAATTTTCCAATTTGTACCAGACAAAGTATTTGGGAACGGATCATATAGGAAGCTTCTTAATACTATGACGAATTGATAGATAGATCAGCTTAACTATCAAATATTGTCTATTTGATAACATATTTCTTAAAAAAATTTAAAAAAAAGTATTGTCGTTGTGAGATGACTAAATAAATATGATCTGCAAGAAATATTGACCTACAAGATTAAGGATTCCCGATTTCTCACATCAGGATTCCGCAAGAATGAATGCTACGTCGAATGTCCAGCGTCCGCGTCCTGCGAGTTTACTCTATTAGTAGTCTAGGATAGCTGATTTACACAGAATACATTATGTAGGAAAATGTTCTTATTCTTTATTTTCTCTTTTATAATATACACACTGTAGCTTGTTCTGGTGGAAACCTAAGAGCGATTCCTCTTTGGATCGAAGTCCTGCCTTTTTCTTCTCCTAATCTTTCCTCTAACCCGTCTAACGCCACTCATCCTACTCTCTACCTTCGTGAGCGTCTTGATCCCGCTCGTCACAAGCGCTAATTCAATCCTGTGCTTGACGTCTTGGCCGCATAGAATGAACATTGATTGTCTTTTAGGAAAAGGATAAGCGTATTTGTAACGTATTTTCCATGTATTATGCTCTCCTTAATCCTACTAGGTGGAGGGGTACTAATAATATTAAAAATAAAAATACTTCTAATGTTGGTCCTTCTATTGTTCAAATTAAAATTTAAATTCCAAATAAATACATTTCAAGCAGGATCATCCCAAATAAGTTTCTGCACATGTTTTTTAAGTTACAATCTAAAGTAGTTCCAACAAAAAATAAAGAAAGTTTGATGAGTATTTTAGTACAGAAGTTTCCTATTCACACTTCCTAGAAATAGTACAACTACACCGAAACTCATCAAAAGCTATCCAAAGCACACTAAAGATGATATCCGCCATCCATCGAAAACAACGATTCCAATCATACTTGTCGCAAACTTGTCCACAAACATCACATACACAAAGCATCTAACTAGACAATACTTCACAGCACACGAAGCGGAATAATAATCATTGTGGCGTCTTCCAGGGGCCCGGCCAAAACTTTCCCGGACAACCTGTGGCGACAAACAACGAGATATGCCGCTGGTTTATCCTCCCGTGGAAAAGTGAACGTAGTTTTCCGTGGTTCGTTTTCTTTTTCCCGGATTTCCGTACGCATAAAGTTTGCGTGAGAAAGTAAGAGTGTGTGTGTGTGTGCGAGTAAGTGAGTGTGCAAAGTGTGGAACCGTCCCGAAGATAAATGATTATTTCTGGCTAATGGAAATTTATGTGTCTGAAAGGAGATAAATAATTTCACTGCAGTTATCGAAATCGAAAAGCTTAAACGAACGGGTCCCGCTTCCTGTGTTTGTTGTGGGCTTGCGGGGCGGTTTGTCGGGGCACGGTGAGAAGGGATCGTTTGAGACGTTTCTTGGCAGGGTGGTGAATAAAATTGTGCCATTTTGTGGGGTGTGAAGCAAATGTCTTATCCATGTGGACCTTGAGGCTGTATGGCCGGAGCGATGGGGAGGTACGAGTGAGGGAGAGGCCAGCTTTTCTTCCTGCCTCTCCCATTTTCATTCAATGAATTTTCATTCGGCGTAACGGAAGTGTCCTGCTAGGATGATAAATACGCTGTGGATGTGAAGGAAAAGGAAAATTTTCTCTTCCATTAGAAGTAAGTGGTGCAATTTATAAGCACGGTCACTTTGGCTGCCTCCGCCATTTGCGCCAGCGTGCGTGTGTGTGAGAATGAGCGAGAGTGTCTGTGATCGTTTAAGTGGGCTTTTTGGTTCGTCCAAACTGGATGGTTTTAGAATAAATCGACCATTTTGCGGCACATTCGCCGGTCCGGCTGTGAAGTGTGTGTGTATGTGTGTGTGTGTGTGTGTGTGTGTGCAGACACAGTGCGGACATCTGCCGTTGGCACATTTGAGTTCGTTTCATCACCGATCGATCATCAGGTGGGGGCGAATGGTAAGGTGGTTGATACCCGATATCAACGGTTGTGGCGGTTGTTTTCGTACCAGCCACGCCATCACCACCGTCACAGAGCGGGTCCGTTAATCGGTGGAAAATCCTTCGAAAAACGGTCGGAAAAATCAACACTTTAACAGCAATCGTCACCGCCATGTGTGATGTGAGCTGTTGATGTGGCGCAATAGAGCCAGAAATAAAGGCCCCCACACAGCAAGTGAGTGAAATGGAGCGTATAATTACGCTTCCACTGTGGTACATCCTCCTGGCGTCGTTGTGTGCCGGCGTCGGTGAGCAAAACTGTACGGAAAAAGCGCGATTAGTGCGCGATGCTGGCAAATTGGATAGCATTACTAGTTTCTTTCATTCCTTTCGCTTGCCTCGAGTTTCCCTCAGGGGGCGATAGCGCTAGCTGTAGTTTGTAGCTTGCAAAAATCTCGCTCGCTCTCCAAAACCTAATCCGTCGGTTTTGATAGCATTCGGTTTAGTGTTCGGGCAAACGGAGAAGCCCATCCAAAGTCGGGGCGATGCAGTCGCAACACTTCAAAAACAGCAATTTCCCTCCACTAACTAAGACGATGAGCCACCATTCGGTGGTTTTTCGAGGGAGATTTTAATGCTAGCTTTGCCGTTGTCATTTACTCGCCGTGGTGGAAACGCACGAAAGGGACGGGGCGCGACGGGACCGAATCCCGGCGAAAGCAGACGTCCTTATCGCTAAATACCACAATCATGGTGCAATAATAAGAGCTTGCCGTTTTTCCCTCGATGGAGCGCACTAGGACGCTTACGGTTCCATGCCGGCAGTTTCGGTTTGCCAGTACCAGAATGGAGCCAGTAGAACGGCGAATGAAGAGAAAAAATAAGACACAGACACACACACACACACCCACAGAGAAAGAAAGCAAAACAGAAACCTCACCCAGTCGCAGGGAAAGAACGACGGGAGGATTAGGAACAAATTGTGCGCAAAAGCAAACGGAAAAAGTAACAGGACTTTGCATTTAATCGTTGGGCATAAACAAGAAATTAATGCAACAGATCAGCAGAAAGTGTATCCAGCGTTAATTGAAAATCGCTGCCCCACACCGGGAAAGGTTTGCTTTCGGCGAAGTGGGAAGATTTTCTTTAACCTTTGTGTGTGGGTGTGTGTGTGTGTCTGTGGGAGGGGTGTGCGGGAGTTCGCGGTTGGCAGAGCTTGAAGCTTTTCCAATGAAAATCTGCTCAAGCTTAATCCGGTTGCTTTGGTTTTTGCTGATTCACTACGATTCGTCCAACCGGATGGTTTTCACTTGAAGGCTCGATGTTGGCTTCCTGGGAATAACGAATAGTGCGACGAGGCAGGGGAATTGGTTATGTTTTCCTTCTCTCCACCTTCACTCCCCTTTACGGTTGAGTAAGACGCTGGGAATGTTGTTATTGCAAGGGGTTTTAAAATGTCCTTTCACCCGTCCGCTTTTCCGGTTCCGTTTTGTTCCCGTAAGCTTGAGCGCTCGGGCAGCACTGATAAATGTTTCTGTTTAAACTAACGCCCTGGATTAGTAGTGTTTCATATTTATATTTTCTTTACTCTACTTTCAGCCAGCCCTCTTGCCAGGCTGCCCGCTGTGGCTGTGGCTCCACTAGAGATTTTTCCTCCAATTTCTCTGATCGGTAGTAACCTTTTGCACCGCTTCAGTGGTCCTGGTGGGAGGAACAGTTGGAGCTAGGAAATCATAATCACAGTGCGCAACACCGATGTAAACCGTTTTCCACTAAACCTCAGCCCAACCTCCCCTCGCAGCCTTGCTCCATTGGTATTTCCGAAAAAAGCTCCGTTCGAACAATGCGCCCCTTTTTGTAATCGGATCGGCTTATTATGTTTTTAGGGAACGTTTTTAAGCTTCGGTGCTATGCTTGCTAACAGCTGAAACCCCGGTGATTACATTAACAAAATGTTGATTGCTATCTGCAGTGGGATATCGGGTTGAAAAGCAACGGTTGGGGAATTGGTAGCAGGAAGAATAATTATTTGCAGGGTCCTATTTGTGAGAGTGTTGTGCATTGTTTAGGGACGAATTTTTTTTTTCTCGTGCTCACCGTTCTTTCTGGTCCAATATTATTGCAATGATTTTATTCGCCATTTAAAATTTGTCAAGTCTATTTAGTTTGTTTGGGGCGGCCCGATGGTGTATCCGATAGCGGAGTCGGTCTTCACACGGCAGGACCGGGGTTCGAATCCCGGCGGACCGCCTCCACGTACGCAAGACTGACTATCCTGCTACGGGTAAAACCAAGTCATAGAAAGCTAGAAATAGCAGGCCAAGACCGACTGAGGTTGTAGAGCCAGAGAAGAAGAAGAATTTAGTTTGTTTAAATTTTATTAGTCTTATGGAAACATTTTTAGGTTTTGAACTGATTATTAAACACATCATATCATTATATCGTGGAAAAATCGAAATGCTATAACGCATTAAACTGCTAGTGATAGGTTTAACTAAAACTGCACAGGTTTCAGGTGCTCTACATGATTCACCACGAACGAATATAATGTAAAATATACTTAGTACATACATAGAAAAACATGAAAGTAAAATTGTATTTCAATAGAAAAGGAAAATACAAATATAAAAAAGCAGAAATATCGATCATTTCTACGAGGCGCCAACCGTTATCTCTTGCCTCTGTTTGGGTCAGTTCCTGTTTGTCGCACGAAGATGCGCCACCTCGCGGCGCGTAGCGAAAGCCGTTCATTTGCACGTACGCAGTCCGCAAACGATCGCGTCATTTTGTTTTGTTGCCATAAAGTGACTCCATTAGCATACATGCTAAAGAAATGTAAGCTTCGCCATGATATGTAATCCAATCACCTTAATAAATTGATAAGATTAGAAAATTACGCAAAATTGTCAAATATGAAACTATGGTGAATATCTATTGCATTGCTGTTCCTAAAAATCATAGTGGTACCTTGTTCAGGATTTCTAAGATTGCTGAGCTGTAGTCCAGTAAGAGCGCTAACAAAATAGCGCAATTGATGCTTAAAATAAATAGGAATATGAACCTAGTAAAAATTACAAAAAAGCCTTTGATAACTGTGACTGAAAATGCTAACAGGATAAGCATGACACCGTAGAGATATGATCATCAGATTGGTTGAAAATACAAAAAGTCATACTAAAATTTGGTCTTTACCATCATAAAAATCTAAGCTTTGCATAGCAACGTTATTTTTGTTTAATAATGGATACATAAAAAACGTAAAAACGTTGCGCAAAAATTAATAACATGAAAAATGTTCTAAAACATTGTCTTATGAAAACAAATTTTTAAAAACTCGATCAGACTTATGTATAAATTCAAAATAGTTAAGAAATATAAGAGTTATATATACTTTTTTTTTTTTTTAATTCAATTAGAACGGCCTGGCCGTATTGCTAGTTATATATACTTAATAACTAAGAAAACATAAGAAATATAAGATGATATAAGAAATATAATCGAAACTTTTTTATTTCGTCTAATGCGTTTTGGACATGTTTTAATCAGAATGGTAAACAAATAATTAGGGTCATTATCATGATCAAACGGTAGGATTGTTTAACCCAAAAATTTCCGACAGCAACTTTACAAAGAAAAAGCCAAGCAGCACATAAAAGCTCGCATTTCTTCAATGTATTCATTGTGTATCAATGCTTAAGCGAAGATTGTTCGATCCGTTAAATACTTTAAGCCCATTTTTTACGTTCCACTGTCCAACAAACCGCACCAGAATTGCCTTCGTTAATTCAAACACACCCTGAGACGAACTAAATCCAACCAAAGAGAACGATTTTATTGACTTTATTACGCACACTCCTGTACTATCATACAGTGCATCGCTACGTTCCAACAACTTCCAAGCCAGTCAATTTGGCGTCGAAATAAACGATCGTGAAGATGCGGATTTTCCGGTGCACTCAAGCAAATGGTGCAATGCTGTGTGTGTGTGAGGTCCATTTGGTTTCAAAATTCTAATTTGCGACCGCCTGACTTTCGAACGCCGGGACGAGATCAGCTCGAGATGCTAAGGAGCTGGTGCTGGGTTCATTAAGTCCGCGACACAGTCCAAACCGACCGCATACCGACCGCCACTGTTGGAAGTGGAAATGCAAATGTGTAAAGTGAGACTCTTAACGTTGGATTGTCGTTTTGTGCGAGGTCTCATAAGATTTGAAACATCACACGACGAAAAAGGATGTAGCTGTTGTTTTTTTTTTTTTGGATGTTTATCGTTTGGAAATCGTAAGCTTTGCATTGAAGCGAGCGGTCGCCACCGGCTATCTTTTTTCCAAGGAGTGTGAGATTCACTACTGGATGAGTTCAAGCTGAAAATGGGGACAATCTGGTGTCGTATGAGAAGGCAGTCCGATGGTGGAAAACCATTTCATACCATTGGCACCATTTGCTACCTACTACTACTGGTGCTCCGGTCACTAACTAAAGCCAGTTCGCATCAGCAAGCTGCTCGAATGTTTGAAATGGTGGAAGAAACAATTTTACAATACATTTCACAATGCGTCTATTTATGGATAATTTATTGTATCACATCCTGACGCTCCGTTGTTGTGTCCACCGTTGGTCACTCGTCGAACCCTCCCGTGCCGTTTGGAGCAGCGAATGAATTAAATGCATGACCAATTTCCCACCATACAACCAGTTTCCATCAGTTTCAGCTCAGCTTTATGGTAACGATGGTTGAACACAGGACACTGCCAGGGCACCTCGCTTCGTATGCAAATTTTGAAATGAGATTCGTCGTTTAATGAGTGAAATATTGCTCCAGCACCGGATACCGGTGTCAATCGGTGGTCCTCGTCCGGTGCGATGCCAAGGACTGCCACAGCACGCTTCGGTTTACGGTGCCACGCAGTACAACAGCGTTTAACCCTCGTTACAGTTATCGCGAATAAATCGCCAAACGAATTCCGACTGGGTGTGGAAGTAAAGTTTTTACAGCCTTCAAAATAAACCCACGGTGCTTGAGCTACGCTGCGCACACTGGTTCGTGGTGCCGATGTAGCTTAGTGGTGGAATTAGAGATTTCGGGCTGGGATCAACCGTTCGCTCTCGCAACGTGGAGTCTACTGGTGGATGGAAATGTAATTTTATGATCGGCTCACCAAACATAAATTAACGAAATAAATCGACAAAAGCATTCGCGGCGAGAGTTTTAGCTAAAAATGGTGCTCAAATAAGAGCAAAAAAGCAAATTGAATTGTATTTATTCGTGGCTCTACAAGTATAGCACGGTTAAAAAAAGGTTTTAAGCACTGTATCGTTTTAAATTTTCATAAAAAAAACAACATAATGAAATATATGTTAGACAAGGTATTACAACAATATAGACAAGGGCCGGGTCCATTTCCAAGTCTAAACCGTTCTTTTCTTTCACGCGGTAGGGCAGGAAATCGATTCCCATCTAGATTCAAGGTATCTGCATGATATCAAAATCACGTACAGAACCTAGAAGATGATATGGAAAGGCAAACTACTTGGAAGGTAGTTCTTCTGCAAATTATTAATATGGCGATGCCAAGGTCAAGGTCAATTGGCTGATTCCATAGCTGTTTTCCGGCAAAATAGGTAAACCTGGTTACTTTGATGTTCACAAAATACCGGGTGATCCAATCTACGCAAATAACTTTTTTGAAATCCCGAGCTTATTAGGCTCGTAAGGAAACATCACATGCCAAGAGAAGGTGGTAGGAAAACTCTCAGAGCCGTTGGCTTTTCAACAAAACCTATGTTATGGAAAAAGGCTTTTTTGTGTCCTGTTCAATATGGCGCTAGAGCGGGACATTCGATACACGGAGGTGGAACGTTCTAATTAACAGAAGCTTATTTAAGGATCGAGATCCACAGAGATCTTCACAAAGTGGTAGCCCCAATGAAGAAAAGGAAAATGAGAATAAAACAAATGATATGCGTAGCTCTCATCTTCCTCACGAGGTGTTATGGGGATGCCTCGAAATTAAAGCTCGTATAGATCTATTACGCCCTCTACATTGACAGATTAATTTACATATTTATATTTATTGTTATATGAACGGGCCCCGAGGTCTAATTGAGTAGCAAAGATTGTTATCTACGACTACGACTACACTCGCTGCTCCGTAAATAACTGCGGCCATGGAAGGAGACGGAGCATGTCTCTAAGACTGCCGGAAGCTAGGCCAAAATCAAATACATCCGAGACGGAGTTAAAGGCCGCCGAACGGGGATGAATATCTCGATGTGTGTCCCTGGTCCTGAGTGTACGAGATGGTGCATTCAGATCGATGCATGACAACAGAGACGGCGAGTCGATACTTCCGTTCAGCAGACCTGCGATGAAAATGCACTCAGCATTACGCCTTCGAACAGAAAGTGGACCCAGGAGACGACACCGAGTAGGATACGACGGCAGATTCCGGCTTGCCAAGGAAGCAAGCGTAAGGCATAGTGAGTTAGCTTACGCTGAATCGACTCAATTCGATCAGAACAGGTTCCAAAGAACACAAAAGTATTCCAGGATCGAGCGAACGATACTGCAGTAGACGGTCTTGATGCACACTGGATCACGGAATTCTTTGGTAGTTCTGAAGATGAGGTCAAGTAATTGATTACCTCTGATGATGACGTCATCGGTGTGCAGTTTGAAGGTCTAATTCGTGTCTAAAAGTATGCCGAGGTCCCTGGCAAAGGTTTGCCGTTGGACTGCAGTGCCTTCAATATGATAGGTAGTCATGATCGGATTTCGGCTGCGACCGAACGACACAGTGAAGCATTTGTCATTGAAGATTGCTAAACCGTTGCGATTGCACCAGGAGCAGAACAAGGCGAGACAGAAGCGTGGTAAGATCAAAATAAGATGGCGTTGATACGTCCACTAGACCGTGAACGGTACTGAAAACATCTGCAGCGGGTATACTGTTCAACGGTTCAACTTAGACTAATTTATTTCCTATTTCTTTTTACTTGCTATGCTTATGTTTTAGTATTAGTGTCATTACAGGTTAAAGGAATAAGATTGAGTTCTAAAATTACATCTTAACTAATTTATCCTGGATTGCCTAACTTAAGTCGCAAACATACACAGAGCGATTGCAGGTATACAAATTTTAAACAACAATGTTTCAAATAATGTGTATAGTTCAAACATAACACTTACTTAATTTAATTAAAACGTGAATTCTTCCATTCATCTTAACAGTATGCAGCTAAATACATAGCCCGCCCTAATAACTTCAACCAATTATGGACAGAATTTTACGATCAAAACCCGAACCGAATAAAACCTTCTGTTGTATTAGCTATTTTTACCGAATGAAATGTGTACTCCAAGGCTCTCTAAATCAAACTTCACGTTAAATGTACTCCCTCTCCCCTTCCCGTTTCTTCTCTATTTCCTCTCGGAGGCCCGCAATGAAACATGACGCTGAACGGGAAGCAGCAATGTTTGAAAAAGCAACATCCCAAGCTTATGCTAACCGTCCGCACATTTTAGAGTGAAATTATGATGCAGTCGAGTCGGTTCACTCGGGAAGTGCAGTTTGAAGGCTGCGTGGTTGTGAGTGTGTGTGTGTGTCTATGGTCTCGCCTTTTTTTCGTGGCATTTCGTTCATTTCCACCTGACCGGTACGGCAAGGGTCCGAAGTGCACTGTACATTTTCGCAGACACTCGAGGTTCGAATAATGCAATTTCTATCCGCTCGATCGAGCACCAGCTTCTTCTCTTCTAGGGTTGGGTAATGCATCGAAAAAAAAACTAGTGCTCCCGCAGCATGTCCACAGCGCCACAGCGCCACAGCAGAAGAAGACATACCAGCAGCAACAACAACAACAAAAAATGCTCTAGCTGGAAAGCGGGTAACAGTAAAGTTATGATTCGCTGTCGAGAATCCGGTGCACCATCCGCGAGCACGATCGGTGGTCGTCCGCATATGCCGGGGACGGATGCATGCAAATTTATTTATTGACGTTCGAGTGGAATTAATTTTAAATATTTATTCCTTCGGGGGTTGCTTATTATTTTGCCAAGTGGAAGCGAGTGTATAGCATACAGCTCATATTTATTGATACCTTCCGACCGGGTGACCGGAAACAGCGCCAGTTCTTACGCTTCCAGTTACGGTCGGGGCCGGTGAATGGCAAAAATAGTAACTTCTTAAGGTAAGTTCCGTGCAGCGTTTGTCGTACGGGTTGCGGTTCTTGCGCTTCAAGTCTCAAGGTTCTGGCGCAACGGTTACATTACGGCGTACACACCGCACCAGGCGACAAAGCATGACGATGGCTGGTACGGAAAGGAAGTCTGTTCGAAGTCTGTCATCGGTTTTGCATTTATGAGCAATACTCGGAGGTGGCAGGATGATAGGAAATAGAGAGAGAGGGAGAGAAGCAGTAAAGGAGGAGGGAACGAAATTTGAAAAATAGACTCCGTCGCTTACAGCAAGGACAGAACTGGAAGATTCATTACATTCGCTAGCGTATGTTGAGGTAAACCATTACAAGAAAATATAATCGGTGCATGTAGCGCATGGAGCGCTGTGGGTAAGAGATTAATCATCGAAGGAAAATAGGAAATAATAAAAAGAAAATAATGTTCGGGAAAATATCGTCAAAGAAAATGCATGGAAATTACTTCGAGAAAAAAAAAACACAAAACGCAACTCAAACCAACAGCTGTAATTTAAACATCAAAACAAGCTGCCATTGTTTTTCCCCATGTTCATTGCTTAAGATGTTTGTCGTTTTCAAGCAAAAACACACATTTCCTCATTGAAACATTTCAAACCGTTTGGTCTCTGTGTACGTGTGCGTGTGTGTGTGTGTGTGTTTTTTTTACGACGACACAGTACCAGCCATAATAAAAACGCTCCGAATGCACTCAGCGTCGTTGCACTTCGGAATTGCATTTCGGTGCAATTTTCCGTGTCGAGCATTTTTCGGTTGCAAAACGTTGGATTTTCTGCCCCCTTCCTTGCCTTGGTTGTGTCTGTACGTCTGTTTTTCTCCTCATCGAACGCTGTCACTGATGGGATGTATGTCATAGAGAGCGAATTCGGTTCGCTGTTTTTTTTTTGAGGGCGGAATGTATGGTAGCCTCTGCCATCGTTTTGCTATGGCTCGCTAGTACCAGCTTTCAACACAATTTCAGTGAGCTTTATTTCACCTTTTGCTTGTTATAGTGCATATGTGTGTGTGTATGTGTATGTGGGGTTTTGAATGCCATTTTTTCCTTTCATGCTTGCTTCCCGTGTTCGAATGTCGTAACATAATTTCGGAAGTAGAGCATTGCGACATGGTACCCGATCCGGTTTCCATCAAAAGAGAGCTGGGAGAGAGAGAGAGAGAGAGAGAGAGAGAGAGAGAGAGAGAAAGAAAGCGAGAACGTGTATGTGGATGTGGTAGCAAAGCGCAGAAAATGGGTCCTGCATGATTTGCATAAAAATTGGGAAGATTTACGTTAAACCGGTTACATCCTGTACACCGGGATCGGTGGCTAGAACTTGCCGTCCATTTTTTGTTTCCTCCTCCCAGGTCGAGTGGAAGTTTCCTGTGCTGCACGGGAATCAATCGAATTGTAACGAACGAACGACAAGCTACAGTGGAAAAAAAACGGAACGTACATGACGGAACACCTGCAGGATTACATGATTCATTTGGCTCTTTTTTGCTTTTTGCAAGATACGAGTGTACGTCGCTAGAGCACACATGACTAGGGGTCGATTTTTAAAAAGCTTCCTTTTTCTATTTGTAATGTCAGCACAAGGAAAACGTTTCTTGAGAATGATGCGCCGTTCGCTTGCAACTAGTAGGATCAATCACGATGTTCTAATAGTATACCAGCAACATACGTTTAAGAAATTCTTCCCCACGATTCATTCGTTTCTGCGTCAGTTAAAATATTTTACATCCCAATCATGATCTCATAAATGTCAGCGATACACGGTGGACGCTGAGCTTGGAAGCTTTCACGTACAATTACACCAGCTGTCAAATGTGTTGTCATGGGGAAAAGAGAATTTAAAATACAATTATTAACTGCAATTGCTCGATCAAACTGACAGCGTCACTGAAAGAAAATTAATCCAGTTATTGGACGAAACGGATTTGATTTCATTCCAATCTTCTATTTTTTTTTTTGCTAAACTGACATCCTGGAATCAGGACGAGCGTTTCGAAAACGAATTGGAGTTTTGTAACATTTTGTACGAATTTCAAACGGCAGACGACTACTGCTCGTATCCCGGCAGTAGAAAAAGTGAACCAAAATCTAATGCAACATTGGCACGAAATTTGCATCACGTCATATTTCGGCCCTGAACGTTCCTGTTCCGTGCAACAACGTTACTGTCACCGGGGCACGAAGTGGCATTTGGCAGTCTCGCCAAATGGAGCACTCGCGACTGGTTCTCATCCGGAAATCATCTACGCAAACTAACACAAAATCCCGCACTGCTGGTAGGATTTAAAGGAAGCAGCAGCAATAAGACTAGCAAAAGAGGAAAATTCGCCCGCAAATAAATTCCGCACAGTGATTGAGCATAGCAGTAGCGGTCCACAAAAAAAAAGAAAAAAAAAAGCATAAAATCAACCATCGAACAGGAAAAATCGCCATCCTTATTGAAGCTGAGTTTCACGGGATGCAAACACGCGGAAAGAGAAATATAAAAAGTAGACGCTTCGAAATATGACAAACCAAAACAGTTTTGGAAGCTGGGTAGCGGGTGGGCACAGGGTTGGCAGAGGCTGGACGACGATTCGGAAGCAAAGGGAAAAGAGCAAATAAAAATTTGTATGTTTGAATAGTTTAACGTTTGCTGGTGCATTTTTACATTTTTGATGAAGAATCGACATGAGAAAATCAAACACGATTTTCATATTTCATTTTCACCGTGCAGCCGACGCTTTTCGAGCTTTTCGGTTGTTTGGCCGTCAAGTTTGTCGAGGATTGTCGACCGGATTCGATGGTTTATTGCGCTGTCTCTTCGTGTGTTTTCTCATCCTTTTTTTTTGGTCTTGATTTGCTCGATTGCTGTACATCGTTGCCTCCCGTTGAGAATCTCCGCCCGGCACTGCAACTCCACGGAGGAAATTGTTCCGGTGTCGCGTTGTTCCGGGGGAGAAAATGGTGCAGCAAAAGCAAATGTCACGCTGCGGACTTTGGATTCCAAATTGTCCATTTAAATCCTTTCCCGGGGGTGTTTTTTTCACTTTCCCGTCCACCAATGACACAGAGCGGGAAAGGATAAACAAAAGAAAAGTGAAAGGATTTTTGGAAAACACAAATAATAAGCCTGCCGGCTACATTTAGCCTCCCGGTCAAACAGTCGTAAAATGGAGGAAAGTGATGGGCAAATTGCAACGTTCTCTTTCTATCCGCTAGTTCAAATTTGCAGAAGAATATTCGATTGGTGGAAAATATTCCTAAAATTGCAACAACCAAAAAACATGGTTTCCGAAATCGGGATTTCCGTTGAAAACATCACGTTAAACGAACGGCAAGCAGAAGAGGAAATAAATCACGAAACAAAATAAACGTTCGATCGTGCATTGGACTAATGCCAGATTTGTTAGAGTGCTCGTGTCTCTTCCTGTGTTTTGTTTATTTTATTTCGATTTTCACTCCTTTCGTGTAACTTGTGCGAATATCTATTGAACCACCGTTCGCATGCCAAACTAATCGAAATTTAATTTAGAACACTAATGTGTGATTTGTGTTCGAAATGCGTCACTCCTGATCAATTGCGCTATGCCGTTTGGTTGTTAACTGGGTTGACGTCGCAGTATTAGCAATATAAAGGATTAAATGCAATTTTTGTAGATCAGCGCAACACTAAAAGCCTTTTAGTGTATTCGCACATATCATAAAAACTATTTTTAGTTAAAACAAGCCACATTTTGTCCTCTGTTGATTCCACTAACACGGCTAAAATCTGAGGTAGCTTTTCGTTTCATGTGCTGCTTTATTATCTCATAACACAGCTAAGCTGCTTACCAGTGCCTTGCGTATAATCTTAAGTTCAATACGTAATAACTATAACTAACACCCTAACGCGCTATATTATTGCTAATCACATATATGTCTGAATTCTAGGCGTTTCTGATAAAAAAATAGATCAATAGAGATGGATAACAATTTACTTCTTTGCTTTGTTTAACAGGTGACAAAGCCTCTTTGCGGTATTTACTTGCAGCAACAATCCCTGACACCGCTTGCGGTCTAGCGCCGTTGTCCTGGCCCATTGACTAAAAAGTCTTTACGGGTTGGGTTGTCCAGTGGCATTATCATGACATGAGCAACCCAGAGGAGTCTGATCAATCTGAAGCTACACGATGATAGCCCTTTCACAGATACAAGGTAAAAATCCTTCTTAACGTCTTCCTCTCGAACGCGGCTAAGATCGTATCGTCAGTCATAGTCCATATCTCAGAGGCTTATGTGAGTACTGTGATCATAAAAGTTATTTTGGGAGGAGAAGTTTCCTCCCAAATAGAAAGAAATAGAAAGAAATTTCCTCCAAATAGAAGAGAAGGAGAAGAAGGGGCGGCCCGGTGGTGTATCCGATAGCGGCGCCGGTCTTCACACGGCAGGACCGGGGTTCGAATCCCGGCGGACCGCCTCCCCGTACGCAGGACTGACTATTCAGCTACGGGTATAACTAAGTCACAGAGAGCTAGCAATTGTTAGCAGGCCAAGACCTACAGAGGTTGTAGTGCCAGAGAAGAAGAAGAAGAAGAAGAAGAAGTTTCCTCAGGCTATGGTATGCCCGGTTGACAACCAGAATCCTTTCGCGTAATTCAACGTCTATGTTGTTGTTTAGTGGCGGCCCGGTGGTAGATGCGACAGCGGCGCCGGTCTTCACACGGCAGGACCGGGGTTCAAGTCTCATCTGGGTCGTTCACCCATATTGAGGACTGACTATCCAACTATGCTGTAGCAAAGTCTAGTAAGCGAAAAATGGCAGGCATGATCTAAGAGATCGTTAGGCCCAAGAAAGAAGAAGAAGAAGAAGTTATTGTCGGCGGTGATGTTTGGCTATAGATAAGTGATCTTTTTGGATGACTACAGAGGTACCTTTCATGCGTAAATAAGTATTTGTTAGCAGGGCCGTTGGTGGTGCCACCCTCATTTTGGTCTTTGCCTCGTTAATCTCCAAGCCGAGGTTCAGTGCCGCATGCTCGATCATTTGGAAAGCTTGTGCTAGATAGGAGTTCCTCTACTCAATGATGTCTATGTCATCATTGTAAGCCCGGATTGACTTATGAAGGATGGTCTCTAAACTTTCCGCTTTGAGTCTCGGATGACTCTCTCTTCTTTTGACCGTTTAGCATGATTTCAGTACAGAAAACATAAAATATAAAATTATACTGAAACTCTCCGTTAAAAGAGGGTCAAATATTGTAGTGTTAGCATGTTTTGTTCCGCGATACTAATGGAGATCAGCAAAACGCTTTATTAGGTATTTGAAGATATAGAGTTACATGATTCCAGTATTGGAAACAAATAATGATATCGTGACGCTTATCCAGTTGTACTTATTAGGTGAGTTTAAATACTTTAAAATTCAGCACTATACTTTACTAATGTATCGTAATACGAATGGATTAAGTTAGAAAAGACGGTAGAATAATTTGAAAAAAAGATATTTTATATTTAGAAGGTAAAACATTCGTAAATTCAATGTACAACTTCATACCAGAACAGATCAGAATAAACCTGCCATGCTTTGAATGTCGTTCAAAAAACTTTTTTTCCACCCGGTTCTGAAAAAAATCCTACACGTATATTGATGAATCGGCTCACCGTTGTGCAGCGTGCGTAATTGTACCAGCATTGCAAATTGGCTCCCGTTTTCCACTTACGCTTGCCGAGACGTACGTGAGTGGTGGTGTTTTTTCTCACCCCCAGCCCACAAGATATCCGGATGCAACGAGCTCACCCCTGCGCGTGTACGGCACGGAATGATTCGTCAGCCTGTGCCTGGGATCTGGGACACAGAAAACTCATGAAATTGCATTATCTCCGATAGCATCCGATTAGCCTAATCCCCATTCCCGGGTTGTTTGGATGCGGCTGTGTGGCCACGGGCAGGTGGGTACACACACTCTAATGAAATATGTTGAATTTCGCCTAGGAACGTAAACAACGGACAGCAGTCATAGTAAGGGGTAGGGTTCGGTGAGTGAATATCCCGATCGGGGATCTACCCGTGACAGGATTACCGGCCCATCGAATCCCGTGCGGCCGAACGTGCGACGGGTGGGCCGGACGCTCCGAGCTAATGAACTTGCCGTGTTGGCAGCACTCTAGCCGGGACGTACTGACGAACAATTCGTTCGCATTTTTTGATTTTGCTTTCATTTTGTTTGCGTGCACGTGTGAGCCATATATTCGCCGTGCAAAACTGGGTGGGTTGGTGCATCGGGACCGTTGCCGTCCAGCGGACTGCACAATCATACTCGCAATCATACTGTAACCGATGTAAGCCTATCTGGTCAGGTACTTATTATCATATTACACAATGCAATTTATTCTAATCGTTGGTAATCAGCTCAGCAACCGAACGTTTCTGGATAGCTTGCACCCGGCACGGAAGGATATCGACGAGAGCTAGGCAGCATTATAAAGGGATATCCTTTTCATCGACAAGTAGACCGTTTTATGGAAAAGCGTTAGCAAACGCTCCCAGCCAGGACGCTGGGATTAGTTTTAGGCTTTATGGTGGCATTAACGAAGTTACACATGGCGTACAACAGAGGACGAGCCGGTGGATGTATGTTGTAGCTTGTTAGAAAACTTCGGGAACAAACTATTATTGAATCAAACCAGCTGCTGGTGAGTGTCTCCACGGCGACAGGAATTCTGAGAGTGATGCTGCTTTAGCCGATGGGTTAGAATTATTACGAAATGAGGTAACAAATAATTGTTTTGCACAATTTCCATTGTTTTGAATTCGCAAACTTTTTCATTATTAACTTTCCCAACTCCAGTTAAATCTAATTTTACTTCTAGGAATGAGAATCAATTTAAATCGTGACGTTCGGGTTATTTAATACATCCAAAAGTCAAACGCTTTTGCGATTGAAATGTATCTATTCAACAGTATTTGAAGCCCTGCACAATACAATCCTCGCTCGGTACTCTTCATCAAGCCCATCAAAAAGCACCAAATCCCGTGGTCACCACTCTTGCTAATGGGATTTACATGGGCGGGTGCATCACACGAATCTCCTATTGATGGACCCACAGTGTAGTGCTGTCTGATCATTCCTTTCTAAAGTAGATTTGCTGATTTCCCGTACCGTACCTGCCTGCTATTAGCGCGTATTTGGGATCGATTTCACCATACACTGAAGCGCACAGGATTAGGTTCGAGTGCCGGAATTAGCGCCAGTCGGTGGGTGAAAGATGGACGCGGCACGGTTTGCGTGGATTTACGCCAAAATGCATTACACAGGCGTAGAGTGGGCATGGCACACACCGTGTCACGGGTAATATAGATGCAACGGGTGCAGCGGTTTTAATGTGACCATATAATTTAATCCTAACTCACCGAAATGGCGCAACGGCAAACTGTATGCAACCGGTTCGAACGGGATCTTGCCCGACCGTCCGTCTGACCGTCCGTTTCGTTTAATAATTAGTTGCGATTATTTTCCACCCTTCATGCCAATTGAGCACGAAAGAGGAAAAAGAGCGTAGGTTCGAGGTGGGTCGAGCTTCACAGTGGCTAATAGGGGAGCTTTGGTAATGATAGGCGCGCTGATTCGTGAAATGTATTGGTGCGATTTTGTTTGAAGCCCACTCTTGCAAACGGCTAATTGTTACGAGAGTGTTTTCACTCGTTCAATAACAATCGTAACATGGGGTTTACATTGAGCGTAATATGCTTTTAAGTCCGTTTGGAATTGTGGGAAAAGGTGCGTGGATACTTGATGCTACGCGTTAGTTGTTTTTGATGCACTGAATCTAAATTGAAATCCATAACGATATCGTTGGACATGGTTGCTACCAACGGTGAACAATGTAAAACTCAACAAAGAATAGGTCTATACGTGGATGTTGTAGCAGGTGTGGAAAGGCATTCTGTTTGTCAATGTGTTCTTAAGGTTCTAAATTAGCAATCTTGCCTAGGATCCATTGGCTCCAATAGTTTAAAGTGTTTAATCTCACCTTGCATGGCACATCCAGTGTATCTTAAGGCAGAAATCTTGGGCATCTATTGTTTACGTTGTACATCATTGACTTGACCACGATGCTTATTGATGATAACTTCCTGTATGCGGATGATGCATCATATTTCGTCCAATCCCTACACCAGAGGAATATTGTCATCTACAGATCTCTTTGCATGAGCTCTATTCTTAGTCTCTCTTAACCCTCAGCGTGGGTTAATGCGATATCTTCACCCTCAGTCGATCGCGAGCCCGTATATTCTTCAGCTACGTTATAAATTGGCATTTCCTTGAGAGAAAAGATTGTGTTAAGTTTGCTCATCAAGACAAGATTGGCGTTCGAAAAAAAAAAGTTGGACCTTGTCGTTGCGAGCGACATCTTTTCACAAAACATTTAATATTAATATTGATAACAGTTAAAAAAATGTGTCATTAAATAAATCATACCAAAACTTCCAATACACTTCTTCTTCTTCTAGTGATAGTTTGATAAGGATTGTGCTATTTGACGTAATGCACTGAACTCAATCTGGATGCAGGTCTATCCTGAGTTGAGTGACATTTCAGGCAGCTGTTCCATATTACACGCAACGAACCTAATAAGAATCCTGCAGGAGCGACCTCGTTTTGTACGAAACACAAGACACGATCAGACACTGGGCACACAAGCGTATACATTCTTCCATGTGGCTGTGTCACTGTGCAAAGCAGGCGAGCAGCGAACGCACACCATGGCCCAGCACCGAGCGAAAACAGGGGCAGCGCGTTCCAAGATGGATCACACACTTTCGCTTGTTCGATTTCATTCCCTGAAGGGCTGAGACATTGCGAGATGGAAAGAAAAGAGCACTGGGAAAAAATAACCCTCTTTACCAGCACACTCACACACGTACACACCGCACTCTATTAGAGAGAAGAGGTTCTTCGCGTTGCGCTGGTGTTTTTTTACTCCTACCTACTTACACCATCGACACTTTACGCAGGCGACAGAAAGGACCCCTTGACAGCCAATCAATACGTGATATATGATCTGTCAGATCGCATACATTTATATTACGCTCGAGCGTACACTTTGCTTGTGAAAAAGGAAAACTGGCAGTTTGTGGGAAGGTACGCGGCGGGCGTCTTTTAGAGCGATAAGGGCCGACTAGAAATCGCTCCGGAAAACTGTCAGTGGAACGGTGTTAAGTTACGGGTACCGGCGAAGTAAGGTCTTAAAACTCGCACACGGATTTGACAAGAAACGAACCTTAAACCGTACGCGACACATAGAGACGATGCTTGTCGTCCTTGTTTTTTTTTGCTTTCCTATTCTCTCTCTAGTTGGCTTCGTTCCCGAGGGCTTGATTGCTCGCTTCGAGGATCAATATTTGATCTTGAAGAATGTTCTTATCAGCCCGATTTGTGAGTGGCGTACGTGAGAACGTGACAGCAGTGGTACAAAAGCTGGAACTATAACAAAAAGAACACGTTTAACTGTATTCTTCTCTTAGCAACTGCTTTAACGGACATTCAAAAGCTTATAAAAGATTCATTTATTTAGTTTCATAAACGTGTTTAATTACTCATACGTGTGGTGAATATAAATAAATCAGAGCACTATAAACATTCAAAAACCCGCCATAAACCATCACCGATTCTTTGCCAGCAAACTCATCGCATCCTTAGTATAGGCTAAACGGCACTTGAAGGCGTATCCTTCAATCAGAACCTCTGGGCATTTTAATAGGTTTGTTCAATTTGATTTGCTTTTTTTCTCGTTCGCTGTCAACTAAACCGTAGGCATGATTCCTTGCTCATAGAAATTTAATGGTGCCAATCGGTAGATGTAACGGCGCGAAACGAAACTTCCAACCTCATTCGCTCCATCCAAAACCAAAGCAAAAATAAAAAAAATCCCTTGTGAGTGAAAGGAGCGTCGGAAAAAATAGTAAAAGAAAAAGCTGCCTGTAACTGACAATCAGAGCCCAATTTTTGTATTCTAATAGGGTGCAGGCAAACGGCACCTTAACCACACAGTCCAGTACGCTACTTGGTGGTGAGAAGACGTGTTTTCGGTCGTTCTAATTTCAGAGAGAAAGTGATAGTGACAGTGATACACGAGTGAAAAAGACAATATAGTGCGTCAGTGTTTTGTGGAACAGAGACAGATATATTTCTTGGTTGGACCGCATGGTCTTTGACGGGCACGCATAAACGGGTCCAAACAGTTGATAATTAATTTTTACTTTTAGCTTTTTGAGACCGTAAGTAATAAAATTAATTTGATAAGAGCTTCTTTTACAAACGTATCATGGGGGGACCAGGCCCAGCCTGGGGGAGTAATCCCAATGCTCCACCAAACATCCGGGGCAGGCAGGCTCCACTCTGGATGGATTTGGACAATAGGCTGGGAGAGCTGTTATTCCTGGTCATGAGTCCAAAGGAAGGTTTTGTTTTACCGAAAAATCCATTTGTAATTCAAAAAAGTTTAACAAACCATGCAGGCGACATCGAACCGTGCTCGCCACTAGAAAAAGGTTCTAAACTCTTGCTCAAAACCAGAAATCGTGCGCAGTTCGACAAATTGCAATCGCTGACAAAACTTATAAACGGTACGGAGGTGAGCATCACATCTCACCCATACCTGAATAGCGTGCAATGTGTAATCGTCTGCGATAGTCTTGATGGCCTATCAGACGATGAGATATTATCCGAAATGAAAGAACAAAAGGTAATCTCGGTTAAACGGTTCCTGCGAAAAGAGGACGGACAGCTTAAACCAACCAACTCTTTCCTTCTAAAAGTTGACTCAGTAGTGGTTCCAAACGAGGTGCGTGTCGGTTGCTTGATTGTAAAAACCCGCACATACTATCCTCGACCAATGGTGTGCACCAATTGCCTCGCTATCGGTCACACTAAGAACAGATGCACACAACCTAACAACTGTTCCAATTGCGGAGAATTAGAGCACGGAGAGTGTTCATCTCCTGCCAAATGTAAAAATTGCTCAGGCA
>KZ062502.1:0-27148 GCA_002091835.1 Anopheles maculatus | reverse complement strand
CCGAAAGTAAGGAAATGGGCCGGGGCAGGGCAGGAAAAGGAATTTGCCCTTCCGTTTGCTTTCTTATGCTTTTCACGTTTGAATGAAAAGGAAATAAAAACTAAAGGAGGTGAAAAAAGCGCACACACACAAACTGTTCCGTTCAGGGTACTGTGGCCGTTGCATTTTATCCCGAAGTCTTAACGGCACGGCTAGATTGACATTTTGAATCCATTTTAAACTTTCCTTCTGCTGTCAGTATGTGTGTGTGTGCGCATCTGTGTGTGCTTCCTGTCTTCGATATGCGCCACGTTCTGTGCATTGCCGCGTGCCTTGGCCTGTATGCCCGTTCTGCCATTTTTATAAGAATGTATACGCGCGCACTCTGTCTGCACGATGAATTGTCCAAGAGGTAAAAGTTATCGTCCGATGCGCTGAAATGATTTGAACGGTTGCAGGATGCAAAAGAAAAAAACAACTCCCCCGCCCCGGTAGAAAGTGTGTGAGTGTGGAAAAACTTTGCAACGGAAAAAATGCCGAAACGATAAAAAAAAACAAACTTGCCCGGAAAAAGAAATGAGGATCGTTAGTGGGTAAAGTTTTGATATCGAACTGATAACGAGAAAAGTGAAAATTGTCGAGTGGTTTCAGTGCTAGCAGGGTGTGAAACTACCGAAGGCAAATGCATCGATGCTGCTGCCGGATGATGTAAGCTTGCCGTCACTGTAACAGCTTCAGGCAAACGAACGCAATACGACACGCAAAGAACGTGTTTTTGGACGAGAGTTGTTCTGCAGCCTTGCATGTTCAAGAGCCCTTTTGAGCAGGCACTAAAACAGTAGTTTTGCAACAGCTTTCACGATAGAAAAGCTTTAGGTGACGAAATCATTTGTTGTCCTACATTTAAAGTTTGAATTCCAAGGGTGCATTGGTGTGAGCATTGTAGAATGTGTACTATTTCACATCACATCTGCTTCATGAAATTCGTGGAATACTTTAGCGTTACATCATAAGCATATGTTTTTTTTATTATGTACATGGGATTCTGAGAAAGTATTATTCATAATGGCATATTGTTCCAATTCATTTATTGACGATTCTCACTTGTTAATAGTTAATCAATGGGTTTAAATTTGTCAATCACAACAACACTAAAAACCATACCATGAAAGCTGATAAGCGTTGTGTTAGTCATTTTAAATTCATTTTATAAAATGAAAACAGGAGCTTTCCCACAATTGGCACGAAACAGCCAGCAAATTCTTGCTCAGTAGAGCGTATTGATATATTGTTTAATATAGATTTAATTTGGATTTATTAATGTGTTCTGCTAAAGTTTATATGAAAAATGTATATATTTTATGTTAGAAATCACTTTGATTGGACAAAACAAAACCTCAACACCTTTGATGAAATAAATTACAAAATAAGTGAACATTCTCATTTGAAAAGCATTGGCATACAAACCCACCATTGGAAGTTTCAGTGCCCACCAGCTGACGAACGACAACGGGCTTCGGCTTGTTAACTTTGCCTCTTCCAAGCACATGACCATTCGCAGCACCTTTTTCCAGCATGCACCTCGGTTCAGCTATACCTGGAGATCACCACAGCAGACATATTCCCAGATCGACCACGTTCTCATCGATGGAAGGCACTTCTCGGATATTATCGACGTACGGACTTACAGAGGAGCAAACGTCGACTCAGACCATTTCCTGGTTATGGTTAAGCTACGCCAGAAACTCTGCGTAGCCAATACACTGCGCTATCAGCCCGCCCCAAGGCTCAACACGGATCGGCTGAGGCAAGCTGATGTGGCGAGGGACTACGCGTTCGCGCTTGGGGAAGCGTTGCCGGAGGACACCACTACCGAGGCGATGTCCCTCAGTGACCACTGGCGTACGGTGGAACAAGCCATCAGCACCACAGCCGAACAAACCATTGGCCGCGTAGCACGTAACCAGAGGAAGGAATGGTTTGATGACGAGTGCAGACGAGCACTATCCGAGAAGAATGCAGCGCGATCCCGAATGCTCCAGCGCGAAACCCGACAGAACGTGGAGAACTACACACGACTGAGAAGGCAGCAGACGCGACTCTTCCAGGACAAGAAGCGCAGCTTCGAGGAGTCGGACGAGCAGCTGATGCAGCAGCTATCTCAGTCGGGGGAAACTCGTAAGTTCTACTGGATGCTGAATGCGGCACGAAGCGGTTTTACTCCCATGATCGCCATGTGCCGCAACGCGGAGGGAGATATCCTGTCGGACGAGCGAGAGGTGATCGATAGGTGGAAGTGCTACTTCAACAGACACCTGAACGGAGCGGATACAGGAGAGAACGGACCAGGCGCAGAAAGCAGAGGAGAGCAACACTACAACAGCCAGCATGATAATGACGAAGTGCCCCCGCCATCCTTGGATGAAGTCATCAGTGCTATCAGACAGCTGAAATGCAACAAATCAGCTGGCAGTGATGGGCTGGTGGCTGAACTATTCAAGATGGGCCCGGAGAGGCTTGCCGCGATTATGCATCGGCTGATTGTTAGGATATGGGACCAGGAAGAACTACCGGACGACTGGAAACTGGGTGTTATTCACCCAGTGTACAAAAAGGGCGACAGACTGGACTGTGCTAACTTCCGAGCCATCACAGTCTTGAATGCTGCCTACAAGATCCTGTCCCGAATACTCTTCTGCAGACTTGCGCCCCTTGCTACAGATTTCGTCGGGAGCTACCAAGCTGGATTTGTTGGAGGGAAATCCACTACCGACCAAATCTTCACTCTACGGCAGATCCTCCAGAAGTGCCGGGAGCACCAGATCCCCACGCACCACCTGTTCATCGACTTTAAGGCAGCCTACGACACCATAGATCGTACCGAGCTATGGAACATCATGCGGCAGTACGGTTTCCCTGCGAAACTGGTACGGCTGTTGAGGGCTACAATGGACGGTGTGCAGTGCAAGGTGAGAGTGTCGAACATGCTGTCGGATTCGTTCGAATCTCACAGGGGACTGAGGCAAGGGGACGGACTCTCCTGTTTGCTGTTCAACATTGCTCTGGAAGGTGTCATGCGAAGCGCGGGCTTCGATATCCGGGGCACGATTTTCACCCGGTCTCTCCAATTCCTTGGCTTCGCGGATGACATCGACATCACCGGGCGAACATCTGCGGCGGTGTGGGAAGCGTACACCCGACTGAAACGCGAGGCCGATAGGATTGGATTGAGGATCAATGCGACGAAGACAAAGTACCTGCTTGCCGGAGGCTCTGAACGTGATAGAGCACGACTCGGAAGCAGAGTATTAGTTGACGGCGACGATCTCGAGGTAGTAGAGGAGTTTTGCTACCTTGGCACAATCGTAACTTCGGACAACAAAGTACCTGCTTGCCGGAGGCTCTGAACGTGATAGAGCACGACTCGGAAGCAGAGTATTAGTTGACGGCGACGATCTCGAGGTAGTAGAGGAGTTTTGCTACCTTGGCACAATCGTAACTTCGGACAACAACGTAAGCAGCGAAATGCGAAGGCTCATTGTTCAGGGGAATCGTGCCTACTACGGACTCCACAATCTCCTGAGATCCAGAAGACTCCAACAACGCACAAAATGCGCCATATATCGCACACTGATACGGCCGGTAGTCCTCTACGGGCACGAGTCCTGGACTATGCTGGCGGAGGACGCAAATGCACTCGCCATTTTCGAACGGCGGGTGCTACGGACTATCTTTGGCGGTGTGTGCGAACAGGGCGTGTGGAGAAGGAGAATGAACCACGAGCTAGCTGAGCTGTTTGACGATGCAGACATCGTGACGGTTGTCAAAGCCGGAAGGATACGCTGGTTGGGCCACGTGATGAGGATGCCGGACTCATGCCCTGCCAGAAAAGTGCTCGTCAGAGACCCGTTCGGCACGAGGCGTAGAGGAGCCCAGCGAGCTCGTTGGCTGGATCAAGTGGAGTCTAACCTGAGGGATATCGGATGCAGCCGGGGATGGAGGAGTGCAGCCATGGACCGAGTTTCCTGGAAATGGATTGGACACCAGGCCATGTCTACAAGACGTGCTCCCTAGGAGCAGGCCACGAAAGAATAAAAAGAAGATCTTTCATTCAATAATAAAATAAATTTCTCTACGATTTTATCACACACAAAAAAATGGTAATGATAGCGTTTCGTTGCCTTAGTTAATTAAAAAAATACTGCTTCAATTTCTAGTTCTCAATTTTGTATTGGTAGAATGTATAAAGCCAGGATCGCATAAATGAACAACAATGAAGTAGTCAGATTTATAAGATTTTTGTAGTTACTTCCACCCTTTTTTAAAGTTTCATTTTTAAAAAAGAAACAAACAAAGTTCAAACAAGAAATAATATTGAATTGAATAGACTGACTGTCAAACTGATCAGCAAAGAAACTAAAAAAATGGTTATGACCTATAGGATTTTTAAGATAAAAATAGGAAAAGTGATCAAACTATGACCATTTCATGTAAAATAATAATTAAATTTGACCCCTTATCGCTACCAAATGTGAATATTAGATAAATATCAAAAAGCTAGTTACATTTAATAAAATGCATGCAATCATATGGGTACTACTCATAGCTCAGTTACTCATAGCATAAAATCCAAGCTATTAAAGCTCATGAATATGATAGATAAATAAAAGATACCAACATGCTTCAGACGATCTTTACACTATGCAGGAATTCCTCCACAGACCCACGTAAAGGAGCGCCCTGTTCAAAGCAAAGCGGAATCAGTTTCATAATTGAATGACGTGGCACTGACACCGGAAATAGTTTCGCCCCGGAAACGCACAAACAGGGACACTGATGATGCAACTCGTTGCTACGGAACGTTTCTTCGTTTCACTTCGCATCCACAATACGTGAAAGTATGATAAATGCTTGAAAGTAGTGCTCTGTCCTCGTAGGAGACTCCTCAACATGGCTCAGACTCTTGCCCCGGTGCGGATACTCGCCACGGCGACATTGGCGCGTCCAAACGGTGGCAGGATATTTTAATAAAACGAAACCACCGTACCGTACGACATACGCCCGAAGGGAAAGGTGCCGATGGTCCGTTTTTGAATGCATCCACACTGTGTCAAAGCAAACGATTGGAGCGGAAACGGAAGCAAATTCGAGACGCCATTCAGTGGACTCGGGCAGTGCAGAATGCGGTGCGAAACGGTTTCTTTGACGCTCGATTAAAGGAAAGCCATCAGGAGCATCGTGCAAGCAAACTGCACTTGGGTGCGTTTCGTTGGCTGGTTCTTAGCTGGTGAGAAGATTCGTTTGGGACGATAGTTGAGAGCACATATAAAAGAAGGATTGTCCATGCCACTGGCTAAGGGAGCTTTTGAAGGCGAATTTGCCACCAAATATATTGCTTGGAAGGCAAAAAATATTCGAGTTTACCGGTTTATTGAACATTACCGGTGCGTGGTAATGGGACGATTAATAAAGTAAAAAAAATATTTATTGTCAACTTAAGAAAATGTCCAAAAATTTCCAGCTGATGTTATAGCTGAATACCGGAAGTATTTTCGGATATTCTTAATCTTTGTTTGTTGATATAAAGATAAAAAGCGTCAACAAAAAAAAAAAAACACATTACAGAGTGGTAAGAACAGCTGCAGTCTTCAGTATTTTTTTTTTTTAATTGCTTCGTCTTTTTGTACAGCAAAACATCTTTGATAAACTATAGCATTACTCTGTATAACAAAAATCAGCAACACTCTTTCTTTGCTACAGCCGTGGCAGCATACAACATTTAAAAGCATGCAAGCGACATACTGATGGGTCGTAGCTTGCATTCAATGTTCCACGAAAGAGATTCTGCGCGCTGGGAAGAGAGTCAAGAGAGCTTTGAAGCTTATACTAAACAGATTTATTATGCTTTTGAACTGTTTCATTTTGAAACTCGTTCATAACCTGTTATGCGTTTTTGATAGTTCTACAAAGATTGATAAAAAACTAGTCCAAAACATGCCCGCATAAGTACAACGGATGGTGCTACGTCAATCTCCATTGGTGTCCAAACTATAAGCGCTTGCTATAACTATAAGTACAGCTTAGGTAATCGGTTTAAATATGTTCTCACTGCCCAGTTGAATAAACAGCTGCATTTATATTTAGCCAAAATAGATTTATAAATTGTTACATTGTATTAGTTATATTGCTGATTTGCATTCTATCCCGAAATGGGAAACAATCATGCAGAATTTTGTTTCAAAACATTGATTGAACAAAACGTTAGGAAATTTCCGAATGACCATAATTTCTCGACATGTGTAAGCACTACAAAGCCATTGCTATGAAATTGATATACAAGAGAAAGCTTTTCGTGAAAGTAAGCAAATGAGCATAAGCTTTGCTGCTGTAAAGCTTTAAGCATTTGGTCCGTGTTATAATCAAATGTTGTTGTCTCTATGATATAAAAGTACTAAAAACAGTAGAATCCCTTTTTGTTTTGTAATGAAAAATATGTATTGGTATCTTATCTTTTGTACATGTATTGAAAAAAAATGCAAATCAAATGAAAAAAAAAAATTTCTCAGTGTAAGATATTTTATTTATTCAAAATAATTAAACAAACTTAAAATTTAGATAACGTTAAGCCGTAATTATGGAAAAAAAAATAAAATAAAATAGATTTAAATTTAGATAAGAATTTAATTTTATAACCATAGCTTTAGCGATATAAAACCTTGCCAAACTGCGCAATTTATATTTTATATATATATTTTAAACTAAACTAAACTTAACTAAACATAAATAAATAAATGATGTTTCAACGTAGACCAGTATTCAGGAATTTGGTTCACTTGTGTATTAAGAAAAAAAACAAAGGAAGTCTTTCTTGTATTATGCACAATTTCAAATGAAAATTCTGTTTTTTTATTCAAAATTTTTGTCGCTTTACTTAGGTAATGGACTTTTATTGTTTTCCCATAATTATGGTTCCTTTCTTAATGAGAAAAATCACATCTCACTCACTCGCTGGTGGTAATTATTATTTCAATAGAGAAATTATTTATAAACAAAACTTATTTCATCTGCTTCTTTTACCTGCAACAAAGTACTGGGCGTCTCCATAAAACTGTTTACAACGCATTGTTTAGATTTTCGGGTCGAAAAGCTGTTCAAGCTACAGTTTTACTAACGGTGAAAATATTTTCATGTTTTTGTTCGTCTAATTTACGGTCCTTCATCTACTGCATGCATCTTTAAGCAGTTGTCACTTTTTTAAGAAATTAACAAACACTGGGCGTCTCCATCTGATCCATTAATGCGATTTACTGAATTACAAACTTTGGAATCTTAAGTTTGACTCACGGCAAATACTTTTTCTTGTTTGTCACTGCAATCATTCAACCAAACAATTGATTCACACGCTAAACTACACGGAAAAGATAACCTCACAGCGTTATTTCGCTTAAATGGGAAAGTTTGAAAAGTTGGCCCAAGCGTCAACGGATCTGTAATTAACCATATAACACCCGGAAATTTCCCACACAAACCGAGCCATGCCTCCCGAGAACACTAGAAAAAAGAGCAATAAACACTCACCGAAAGCAGAAAGCTTTTTGGCCCCTTGGCATTAATTCCATTAACATCTTGCGGAATGCGTTGCAGCGTCACAGCCGATTCCGATTGTCCTGGTACGTTTCGTTTCGCTAGTTACTTCGACAAATTTATTTCCGCACAAAAGTTTGCTGGTTATTCCTTCGCTTCTTTCAGTGGCCAAAAGTTTACTCTCACACAATATTCGCACGAGACTAGTCCTGGGCACCGTATTCATCACTTTTGAAATTACTTCGCAAAGCTGACGACACGTTCTGTTCGACCGCTTTCATCCGGTTCGGACCGTGCGGCAGAAAATGTAAACAGAAGTTTAACAGAAGCCTCCGCTCCGCTTCCCTTTCATGAACTTTCCATTTCCTGTTTGCCGCCTATCGGTAGGGCTTTCAGATTTCTGTTGCAGATAAGCCAAAGAGGACATTTTTGCCGATGGACGATCAGCTGTAGCCACACACACACACACACACACACACACACACCTACTGCCTCACAGCAACCGAAGCGGTGACCGTGTCCATTTTCTTACTTTATGAGCGTATGCCACTGTCAGAAATGAAGCGTCCAGATAAGCACTTTTATGCTTTCCGTTTGTCTCCGAACGGCACAGTCACTGTCTGGTCGGTGCGCTCCCGTGTATGTGTGTGTGTGCATCCGATGGAGACTCATTGTTTCGCACAAGCCAACGGGAAGAGTCATCTGGGTGGTTCCTGCTGCTGATCCAACGCTCCTGGATGCTGGAGTTACACAGGCAGCCAGTCGCACAGCCGGGCCCGGCCGGACGATGAGACGGAGAAACTATTTTACCGACGATCATTTTTCATACTTAATCATGTTTTAAATTATTCATGTAATCTTTGTCGTTTGATCTGCTGCCACTGTTCTGAACGTCGGCTCTTATGCTGGTGCTGGTGGGACAGTTTTTCTTTACTCCCGGCTTCGGAAAAGGATTCAGATTGAAGGTGCTTTGTCTTTGTCGCTTCCAAACGGATTGTTCACATTTTCACTTGAACCAGTTTGGCTCCACGCGTCGGCAAGGTTTAAGCTCATTGCCGTTTCTGGATGGAGATGGGGTGAGAGACTGTCTTCTTTACTTTTCTGTTTCCCGCTGTCCCAAGCAGCATCGGACGGGTTCGTCATCGTTGGTTCTCTGCAAGGCAGAATGTCCGGGTGCCGGTAATAGTTACTGAGGTTGAATCTTGATGTTCGTTACATGTCCGCTACCTAGTTCCGTGACACATGCACACATGATAGGATACTTAATGCTGGCTGTTCTTTTACTATCGTAATGTCTATCTCTTTGCTTCTCACTCAAACGAATGTATCGTAACGATCTGGAAAAGTGAAGAGTTAAAAGAGCTTTCGGATGGCATATTAAGGGCTACGTTTGCGCAACATCCTTATCCACCAACAACTGGATTAGCCTAATGAAGTTTGTAAATTGTTGTGCCCGATGGGTCATTGTGTAGCTCAGTTGATTGTACCATTCCGATCTGATAAGACCATTCTTTTTCTAAAGTATTTAAGCAAACATGGTTTGCTAACTATGGAATAACTTTGTTAGGTAATTGTTTACAGGAAAAAAAAGAAAATAACAGCCATATTTGAAAGCATGGTGATTTTTACTAAAATGATATCAGTACCAATACACTAAAAATTTAATACTGCTGCAAAACTCTGGTATATATAAATTTAACAAATCAAACATACTGCTCAATGTAAAACAAATTGAAAAAATCAATTAAAATTCCATATTTGCTTGAAACATCGATCAAATAAAAATTAAGGTCAATTATCGTTAAGCCAATAAATTTCAAAATCGCACAAACAGCAACTTGAATTCCATCTGGACCTCTGGGCTGCTAATAAGGGCAACTAATTTGGTCACTTCCAGCACCAAACTACATTAACACACGTCAGTCTAACCGTAAACCTAATTACCCTACCGTCATGGTAGATGTGTGTATTGTAAGATATGTTATTAATGAGCTACTGTCCTCCCCGGTGAGAAATAGTGTACGGCCACTGCAGTGCTGCAGTAAATGATGATTAAACATCAAGTTAATAACCTGCTGCCAGCAAAACTACCCCTTGAAGCGCCTTCGAGAGCAACACTATCTCAATCAGGAGACAACTATGGCCGTCGCCTAAGTGGTTCGTTAATGTGATGGGGATGGATGGATTTTTACGTCCCTGGCGCTATAAAACGAGTAGAAAGAGAATCAGTATCGGTACGGTTATAAGAGGAAGGAGAAGAAAATCCTCAATTTTCCAGCAAATATATTAAACTGTGAGTAATAGAGGTACTATTTTCGGAAAAGCATTTTGGTACATTAAGGGGAATATGCTGTGACACCTTTTTTGTGAAATCCCTAACTAACTACTATTTAGTTTTGCACCCTCAAAACCCTTAACTTACCCCCCATAAAGGGACACAGGCCGGAGGGCGAAAACCGCAAACGAAATAATAACATAAATCTTCCAATTTATTCAAATTGAGCGCATCATTTCTGACCAATGGACAGAGTGATAGTGAGTGGCGGAAAGACACACACTTACACACACACACACACACACACACACATACGCATATAAAAAAGCACGAAACCGTACTGATCATCTCACAGTGTGTTTGGGGTGTGCCGGGAGCATAATTATGTTTCCACTTTACGATGCTAATGCGCCCTAATCATTGCGCTCCGGCACGAACGAACGACTCCGCCGAGGTAAATGAAATTTTATTTATTCGTCCTTCATATGAGTGCGGACCACATGCACGTGGCTCTGAGTATAGGTGTGTGTGTGTGTGTGGGTGTTTGTGTGATTCTTGTGTATGGGTCTGGTAGCTGCTCGACCTTTCCTGACCGATTTTCCACCCTATCATGCGGACTGAAATGGTGTTTGACCGTCATGAACTCCTGTCATCCTGGCCGTGGAGTACAAACAAGCAAACACATACAGACACACACACCGACAACACTTGAGCAGCTTCATCATCACGGACGCTTTTTCCCCATTCCCAGTATTTGATGCCCTACCACTGTCTTCAGTCGGCGTTGTCCACGTTTGATGTTCCTTCCCGGGAACACGTACGCATCAGCGCACAAATCAAATCGCACCACCATCGCACACCAGTTTGACGTACTCCCTCTCTCTCTCTTTCTGGCAGGGTTCGGTGGAAATGGTGTGGGAAAAATGGGTTGAACTAACGATTCTTCTCAAGGTCCCAACCTCTTCCGCATCCCTTCCTGTCTCTCTCTCTCTCTCTCCTTTTGCTACGGTTTGCAGTCGGTGTGTCCGTGTATGTGTGCCGTCGATTGCCGTCCGCATTAAAACAGTAATGGGCAAAATAAACATTATTGCACAAGGGAAAGTCCCGGTATGTTCGGTGTCGTTCGCTACGGGTTTATTGGGGTTGGGCCCAGGATTTGTGCGACACACAGGGATGGCTCGGCCAGAACACAGCAACAGTAAAAAATTTCATTTTCAATAAAACAAGGGATTTTGGCGGGATGGATTCCAGCCGGGCATCGGGTCCGATGATGGGCTTTCGTTTCTGTAGCAAGCACGAAAAAAAAGCAGTCAACTGAGCAAAAGCAAAGCAAAAAACGGACACACACGGACCGATTCGCTGATGATTATGAAGTAGCATCCTTCACGAAGTAACCGGGTGGACAGTGCCGGGAATCAGCAAAAACTGATAATAAAAAAAGGGTCCAAGAGATATTGTGACGTGCCACGTGGTCGGTTTCGGTATGACAGTTGGTCGTAAACGTTCGCCGTGGTGTTTGTAGTAATTACCTTACATGAATAAGTAATAAATTTTATTACCCGGATTTCTTGCGTTTTTGGCTTGGTTTTGTTTTTCTCGCTGTTTTCCACTATTCAATTCGCTACCTTCCGTTGTTTGTTTGCTGAACAAATATTGACACACAAAATTATGCTCGTGGTACGTGTTGGACCATGCCGTTTGCTGTAAGTGCTCTTGGCTTCGATTATATCGTTGAGGAGTTTTGTTACACACTGAGAGTTTTATTTTGAATTCTACTCGATTAATGTTTCAAGCATGCTACATGATATTTACTCAGTAATTTGATGAGCTCTAGAAACTATCATTCAGCTACTGGATTAAATTTCAGCATACCGCACAAATTTCATGCAGACAGGCAAACAATGTCGTCAAATTATGTTAAATGAAATACTCAGTATAGTTTAAAACAATTGTAAATAATTGCTTTTTTTCACAAAAATTTATTGTAGTAACGTGTGAAATCAATTTTTCCTATTTTCGTTGGTTAAAAATAGCACTATAGCATTTTTTAATATTATTTAAAATACGATGCAATAATTAAAACTTGAGATATTGGGGTTTTATTAGCATTAGAAATAGTTCAAAATTAATTGTTATAAATCAGCGTTGAAGATATGAATGTGCACTGTGCAACTTCATCATTCTACTAGATGATACTCACTTTCGTTCTTTTGGTAAGTGAGTATAAATGCTTCCTTTTACCTTTGAAATTACCTTTTTCAGTAACACTAAAATTCCAGTGATTTTAAACTGCTAAGGAGCATGGCGGCCCGGTGGTGTATACGATAACGGCGCCGGTCTTCACACGGCAGGACCAGGGTTCGAATCCCGGCGGACCGCCTCCCCGTACGCAGGACTGACTATCCAGCTACGGGTAAAACTAAGTCATAGAGTGCTATCAATAGCAGGCCAAGACCTCACGAGGTTGTAGTGCCAAGGAAGAAGAAGAAGAAGAAGGAGCATGCTTTAAATTGTCTTTAAGAGAAAAAAAATGGACAGATTAATTAAAATATACTGAGTCAAAAATGACATAATAGTTTGTGATGTGAAAATCGTAAAGATCGACAGAATTATGATATCTGATGCCTAAAGCAACAATCTTTCAGCTTTTCAGCAAGCATTTCAAAATGCAAAATGCTCCACAAAGAACAAAGTGGTCATTAGGATTTGTTTAAAAAATTACCTTAGTTAGAAACATGTTTATGATGCGGTAATTTTAAACTATTGGTTTTTTTTTCAATTACTTTTTAACGAATAATAAATATTTTAATTACATTTTTAAATAACTTGAAAAAATCATGTTTATACAAACTAACTTTAGCACTTGTTAATACTAAACACTATGAAGATGTTGTTTCAATAATCTTATTTAAAGAATTGTATTTTACAGAAAAGCCAAGAACAACAACCTTCAGCACAAAGGAAATGAAGAAATCAAGCATACATAGAGCAACTCCGATACCATCTTTGCGTAAAGTGTCGCTTGCAAAGTCCGTTCACCTAGTGTTTAAAAATATCTCATCTCCGGCTAGTAAATCTTTATCTAAGCTTCCCCCGCTTCTCGTTTCCTGTCCGCAACAAAAAGGTATTATTTTTAAGACACTGTTATTCCCCGAATCCTATCCTCACCGCCACCCAAGCTTGCTTAACAAACTGTACCCCATTTACCAGACAGTTTTTCAGCGTGAAAGACACACTGAAAGTAGGTGCATTGTTTTTGGCAAGCATAATCACATTTTTCACGACAGGCTAGCTTCAACGAACGGTCGACAGTCCACGGGCCACCGAGAAGGGAAGCCAAAAATAACGTCGTCTCAAAAATTAGGTGCCATCACCGGAGTGCCACCGTCAGCCGTCAGCTCCATGAGCCGTGTTTAACCCGCGGTGAAAGTAGCCACGCTTTTGTCTAGCCTTTTCGCACCGGGATAACCTCCGGTGGACACTTGACACAAAACAAAGTGGGAGAAAACCATCACACTGGCTGGTGCGAATGGTTGCGCTCTTTACAGCATAGCTAATAAATTCGCCGATAGGCAGCAGCTTATTAGTATGCAAATGTTACCCGTAAACAGTTTTCACACATTCCTCTGGCGAAGGGAAGTGTGGCGGAGATGGGGTGAAAGAGGGAGAAGGTGAAAACGCGAGTGATAACGTCCCGGGTCCCGTGCACTGCCTAGCGCGTTGTAGTTCCTGGACCGGAAACGAGAAATCTTTGCCTCATCGCCCGTTCCGTTGACGTTGAGTGATGTTGTTGAGCGTCGTTAGGCGAAAGACTACAACCAGCTTCCTTCCGCTGGTTCGTGTTCTTTTTCCTTTGCGATGGGTGCGAAAGTTTTCCTCTGCCGTTCTCCCCACCACCATAATGGAATTGATGAAACGGAAACTGTATTGAACATAAGTTGATTGAATTTGCCTTTTAGACAGCCAGACAGGCCGACGACGACGACGACGACGTCGCTACGCAGACGTAGACGCTGGTTTGATGGATTTGGTACGGATTTTTCCCTGCTGCGTCCCTGGCGCTGCGCAGACTAGGGTTCGGACGGGAAGGTATACCGGCTTATCGCCTTTACCGCTCGACGCGAAGTGACTGCTGCGTTTTGGATCAACAGGAAATTAAAAGAAAACATTTACTCATTCAGCTAGCTGGGATGGATGTACAGGACGCTGGAGCGAAACCTTTCGCAAAGGAAATGGGCGGTGATGGGTGATTTGAAAATATCGACCGATATGCAAATCGTAGCTATTACGGTGATAGTGGACTATCTTGGACATAAAATTGATGGTTGTTGCATTACGGTACGCTACACGAAACACAAACATCTTTATGGTACTTCGAAATGGCTTTACATTTGGCAAAATTTTGAACAAAAAATCAATTTGTCTCAATGTGCTGGTGCCGTGACCAGGATACTAAAGCAAAACAAGCTGAAAGGTATCTCTATGACACTTTAAACTCCTTTGCAAAAACCTTGGGTGCAAGGGGGTAATTTTATAGTTTTAACTTAAGCCAATGAATCTTAAAAATCATGAATTTTATAGCACATAAACCACAAACCTTTACGTGACCTTTCCAAGACCCTACACCTCAAACAGGGCGCTCGGCACACCTTTCGACTGTTTTCTCAAACAATTTTCCCGAGTCAATACGGGGAGCAAAGTTAAATGAGTTTGTGTTTCGTTTTTCGGATTGCAATCCGATTTACCGCTACCCTTTCTTTTCGTCCACCCGTCTCCACCACCACGATCGCAGCGCAGCGAAATTTCAATAAATCGCATGAAGCGCCCGCTTTTTCGCCGCCGAAAAGGTGCATATCAAATGCACCACAAACTTTTAATGGTGATTACCCCACCGAGAGTTTAATGCCGCTTCACATGGTGCAAGATGAAGTTTTATTGGTGCGATTCATTCGGTGCTGCATACAAACAGACACACAAACGCACACCCTCACGAAGGAATGGTTTTCCATTTCGACTTTTGGTCGCTCATAAAGAAAGAAGGTTTTTTCCTACCTTGTGAAAGAATTGGGATCTAACTGGCTAGAATATCGACCCGGCTTGGGGGCGGTGAGTCGAGACAAGGGTCGGGGAGGAAATAAATTTCTCAGAATGGCAGGTTTGTTTTTATCTCGATGTGTGTTTTTCTCAAGCGAACCAAACAAAAAAAAAACATCGACAATTGAGAAACACAAGTCAGGCAAGAAGCAAACTAAAGACCTGGTTGCCAAAGCAAACGGCCGGATAAAATGATGCGAAAAATAATTAGTTTATTCAATTCGACGCACCTTGCGAAAGATTTGGCTGATTGAAAAAGTTTTGTTTTTCTTCGCTCGGATTGGGTGGTTTGGGTTTGCTCAAGCCCTTAAACCTGTTAAAACTCTTGCTCGCTTTGCTAGTACGCTGAGCAGGCAAAACCTCTGGTGCCAATTTTGGAACGAATAGCCGATAATGGCTTAATTCAATCCAGTAAGGAGAAAAACAGAACCAGTGCCACTGCTTTTTTGTTGTGCTGCTACTCTTCCAGCTGACCGTGCGCTGTGCTTGAGCAGATCTTGAACTTTTCTTCGAGTCCCGGATCGGTGCAGTGGAGTTTTGTTAATTTAATAAATAAATAACTTCATTACTCCCAATCACCAGCAGCTGGCATACTTTCCCTTCGCCGCTCGAGCCTTCCAGCACCTCTCCAGTCCATTCCATGGGCGTCCGGCTGCATCACCAGCCCAGCAGATTCAAGTGACGGGTTTGAATTTTTAATTTACGTTTGCCAATGGCACTAAGCTGCAACCATTTACTTGCTTAAGGAGCGACAACAGTAGTGCGAACGCTTAATGTTCTTGACGTACCGGGAAGCGGGCACGTTGCTTCTTGCTCACTTTGCGCTGGTGCCACGTGGCCACATTCACACTTCACGCGCAAGGCGTGAGATGGAAATAAGTTAATGAGTTCCCCTGGCTGGCCGCCGGTGGTGATTTGTGCTCAGTTAAGGATGCGCTTTCTTTTTCTGCTTGTCGTTGTGCTGCGTGCTGTCCTTGGAAACGGATCCAGCATTCCAGGGTTTGCTTCCCAGCCTGAAACGAGGCACTAACGGCGTGCGAAGAACGAAGGACAAAATGAATGTTACTTTTATCTTCCGCTTAATCGCTTTCTTAAAGCCATAGCTCTTGCTCCCTGGCTGTTGTTCAAGAAGCACGTGGGAAGCACAAAAAAGGGATTCGTGTGATCTTTCCTGGGTGCTTTTTTTTTGTTCTTCCGCAGCTTGACCCCAAGACCGGACATTAAACACCACCCGAGACAGGCCAGGACACAGCCACCCGGTTACAGTGCGCGCCCGAATCGTGGTCCGCTTGAGCGTTGATAATCCACCAGTTGATAATGTTGTGCAGCTTAACGATGGCTCATTTGTTCGCTCGTGGAAGCATCCGCTAATGAGGAAATGGGAAATCTTCTCATGGGAAGGTTACCAAGGCGGGCCGACGGGGGTCGAGCGTTTTATATTGCCACAAATGACAAATTTAAGAAAGAGTGGAAAACTTTTACGAAAAATTAGCTCCAGCTCCCGTACTGCGTGGAGACTGCAAAGACTGGTGTAAGACTAATTGGGATGGAAAGTACTTTGATTCATGGTGGAAGATTTGTTTGACGAACGTGACGAGAACGAATCTTGACGCGCATTAATTTTGCTTAGAATTAAAAATTAAATGCAGTTATTGTTGGTGCCGTGACCAGGATCCAGAAACCTCAAACTATCGCTACAATTAAGCTGTTGTTGCTTATCATAGGGTTGAAACTAGACAATATTTAGTCACTTGTACCGTTGGAATATAGCAGATCTTTTATCCACCTGTCCCGTTTCGTTGCCCTCGTTCGCCACCAACTTCGCTCCATTGCTGTCAAAATGTCTAACCTCAGTTATTTATTAACCCTTTTTCGCTCAGTACAACAGCACAACACACTGCCCGCGCCAAGGTGCTTTCCTTCACAGCCTCGTCCGCCAAACCTTTTTCTCAGGGTTGACAGTGGTGCATCATAAATTATGATTTTAACATTTAATTTATGTTACGCAAAATCGTCCGAACCCTCGTCAATCGTGCCCGGGACCCGGTGCTGGGAAAAATGGGTTATTAAATATTGATATTCTCCCCTTGATAAGGCAGGAGCGGGATAGGCATGGCGGCCCTACAAAAACCTGCCTGGTTGATAAATGACTCAATGAGTGGCTAGATTTCGCGTACCCTAGGGCATATGTAAAAACTGCAAACGTGCCGTTACGCCGGTACGAGCGAAAGTTTCGGGGTACGGCGTTCCAGAAGTGGATCAATATTTTATTACTCTACATATCGAGCGGCATCTTTCGATGACTCACTGGTTGAGAAGGGTTACCATACCGGGGACGGCTTAACAGTGATCCAATACTTGGCACACCCGGCAATGATTGAAAGCGGAACCCGCACGAGATAAGGTTTCGAGCCAACCACCGGCAGCCAATTTGTTGTCAAAAGCCCGGCATGCTGGAACGCCTTGTTTACAAATGCAAACGCCATCGGTATGTTGCGATGTGATTAAACATATTCCAAGCCACAAGAAGTCCTTGCGTTGATGGGCGATGGACGTGGACGGGCCGTGGTTGAAGATTGCCACCAGATCTTACCAGGGGCGATATGATGGTTGAATAAGGATCTTTTTCATCATTACTTCGGTTCATTCACCGCCGGCCGGTAAACCATTACTGTGGGACGTTCTGCCAACTACCGTTCGTTGCCTCATGGGGTTGATTTAAGATGCCGCTTCCTTAAGAGATGTCACCCATTACACTGGGAACGACCTGCGCTTCGGTTCGTTTGGCCGGATGGCCGCAGGATGCTGAAGAACTTAGCCGGAGGGGCGCACGCCATAAAGCATACGTTTCTGCATCACGGCATAACGACCTGCCGACCTGGTCCGTCCCCATGCCGGCCTACCCCTCCCATGTCCATCTGGCCGTAAGTGCGAACGAACGATGACGATTTCAGCACAGCAACGAACGAACGGTGAAATGATGGTATTATCCTCCGAGCACTCATTTGGTTCATGGAGTACGTGTGCAACTGTAACGACGATGTTGTGCCGAGTGGAACCGCCAAGAGTGACGACAGCAGCACAATGGTGTCCCGGCAATGGCCGGCCGGCGTGGGATGAGATTGAAAGGGCGAAGTTGGAGGATCGGATTAGTGCAAAACACACGTTTGCCAACATGTGGTACGAGTCGCAAGGTTTTAAGTGTTTTGTGCACAGAAAGCACAGCACGGACTGGCACCGTACGAAGTGATGGGTCATTGTTGCTCGGTTGCTGCGAAAGGATAGCGCCGGCAGCCGAATGATGGCTGACATTGATTGAAGCTAACTGAGTTGTGTTTTATTGAAATATGGCTTCACACAAGCAATGCTTACAGCTATTCCTCGTGACATTTGGTAAATTTAATATAGAAAATAAAAAGTTTGAACATTTTAAAAATTTAATTGCCCCAAAACTAAGCCCCACTAGGAATGCAGACACACCTTTCATAAAATGCCATCATTTGTGTATGGATTTGCCGACGATGATAAAGATAAACATTGGCAAAGTGACAGCACCGGATTATCATCGCTGTATGAATGCATCCAATCCGACGGTGTACCCAGCACACTGTGTGTATGTGTGTGTGTGTGTGTGTATGTGGGCGATGTCTGCCGGCACTCCTGGCCAACTGACACCACAATTTGAATACCGGAGCAATGTTTTTAATCCACCCTTCGTCGTCTTCGTCGCCGACGCTCACGTGTGTGGCCCGCCTTTCTCCGATGTGTCCTTTTCATAACAGAGGATTGAAAGGATTCCAGACGCCCCCTAGCTGGCTGGCTGGTTGGTTGGTGTCGTTGAGCTTTAGAAGCAAACAGAACCATCCAGATCGGATAAGCACACGGGTTCGTGTGGGCGACGACGGATGGGAAACATTCGTGCCGAAGATTACGCCCAAGATCTACCAGCTCGACTCCGTGTTACCCGAGCATCCTAGACGGTGGAGTATGGAAATGTGACCTAGAAGAAGGTATCACCTCAAACCAGCCACATTTCATCATTCAAACTGAACACAGTGTAGTGTAATTGCAATTGAAAAGGAGGGTTGAAGCATTCTCCCAGTCAACCTTCTCTTCTTTCTGCGTGCCGGTCGATTCGTTCCTAGCGTGTTGTAATATTATTTTCCAGGTGCGCTGCTTTTCACTAGTCCAGCACTACTGTTTCTGCATGGATGGATGCTGGGATTGGACGGTAAGAAAATTTGTGTTGTAGTGAGAACGCACATTATTATGTGCTTACCTGCGGCTTACCACACCCTCTAGCGTACAATTAGAAAACGGAACAGGAAGTCATTTGTTGCTCCAGCACAGGCGGTTGGATAATTTCGGTCAAGTTCAGTCTAAAGAGGTTGGTGCATTGTGGCTGTTTGAATGTGTTGTTTTCGAAAACATGTTGTTTAAAACAGGTGCAACGGTTGAATTCTAGCTTTTCATGAAGGTAAACTACATAATTGTGGATAATATTGTCACCAGGAGTGAAATTTCTGCGATGGAAGTATAGTTTTTGTAAGGCAAATGTTGCCATGTGTTCAAAAATTGATTGAATCAGATCTATTTGTGATGGTTTCATTAGTGATATATGCTTTATTTCTTCGAATTTATGAATGCATTTATTTAAAAAAACTGTTCTGAAAAATAAGACATGTAAGGAGATTATTAACTTGAATAGCATTTTTTAACAACCCTGTAAAGAATATTTAAGGGCGGCCCGGTGGTTCTGCGACAGCGGCGCTGGTCTTCACACGGCAGGACCGGGGTTGAAGTTTCATCTGGGCCGCTCCCCCATAGTGAGGACTGACTATCCAACTATGCGGTAACAATAAGTCAAGTAAGCCAGAAATGGCAGGCATGACCAAGAGGTCGTTAGGCCAAGAAAGAAGAGAAAGAATATTTAAATTCTACCCGCAGAATTGAAGTAATCCAAACAATCGATCGTTTCATTGCATATTCTCGAGTTGCTACCTGGTCCTTTTGATCAATCCCTTCATAAAATATTATAAAAGATTTGTTATTTACAACTTGATCATTCGATTTGAGGTTTTCAATTAGGATCACAGCTCGTGTTTGACGTTTGCTGTATATTTGTTCAAAGTTGCTTTATATAAAACATGTAAAGGTGTAATGAGAATTCTATTCTATAAATCTGGTTTTTTGACATTTCCTTTTCTTTATACACCCATACCTACCCATACATCCATATGAAAACTTTTTACGAGGAAACATGCAATTAAATTTAAAACTTCGTCAGAAAAAATGAAAAAGTATGTCTTAATATTGGGAAGTAGAAGGATTTCTCAAATATTCAAAATTAAATTCTTCCTCTTCGAAACAGCCTTGAGAAGTCTTGGTCTTTCTATTCTGGCTTCTTTTTATTTCATTTGACCTACAACTGGATAGACAGTTTTGAGTTTTTTAATTCAGATTATCAATATTTTCCAATCTCAAACTTCATAAAATATTATAAAAGATTTGTTATTTACAACTTGATCATTCGATTTGAGGTTTTCAATTAGGATCACAGCTCGTGTTTGACGTTTGCTGTATATTTGTTCAAAGTTGCTTTATATAAAACATGTAAAGGTGTAATGAGAATTCTATTCTATAAATCTGGTTTTTTGACATTTCCTTTTCTTTATACACCCATACCTACCCATACATCCATATGAAAACTTTTTACGAGGAAACATGCAATTAAATTTAAAACTTCGTCAGAAAAAATGAAAAAGTATGTCTTAATATTGGGAAGTAGAAGGATTTCTCAAATATTCAAAATTAAATTCTTCCTCTTCGAAACAGCCTTGAGAAGTCTTGGTCTTTCTATTCTGGCTTCTTTTTATTTCATTTGACCTACAACTGGATAGACAGTTTTGAGTTTTTTAATTCAGATTATCAATATTTTCCAATCTCAAACTTATTGACTGGAGTAAGGTGAGGCAATCGATATTACTAATTTCAGAAAAAAAAACTTGATGACGAAATGTGAGGAATTCAACATAACAATTCCACATGATATAACATCATTTTACAACTCAAGTAATTCCTACAGGATCGGTTAAGAGGCCGCGACGAAAATAGCGCTAGTCTTTATGCAGCAAGACCAGCTTTCAAACCCCATCTTGATCATTACCTCAACTGTTTTATTGTTAAACATCGTTGTAAACAGCTACTAACGTGACATGTTAACGTTTCAGTCCTTTGTTTAACAAAAATCAAATTGAATGTGAATCATTTAAAAGGAGAACTCGCATAAACATTGACTTTCCATGAGCGTAAGTTCTCAGAAATAGGCGACCTGTCCTGATGTCTAGCAATAAACCTTCGTTGGTATGTTGATGCAGAAAAGTAGGTTGCATTGAGTTTCCACACACCGTCGGTGTCCCGTGGAGAAATTTCTCCATTTAACATTCCTCATACCGATTGCGTACCGGAACGCAACGGATATAGTGCGACGCTCCTGCAACGATAGGCAGCCAGCCGAATGGCAAGTGTACACATTTCACGAACTGACCATTTACTTATTCATCGACGAATCGTGACACGACCGGAAACGAAACACCACGGTGCAGAAAATCTCTGGCGCTGGCAGTGTAATGCGTATCGGATCTGTAATCGGAAGGAACTCCTGCCGGCTGTTCGCTCGTCCGAATGTCAAACCATCCTGACACGGCATTCCCAAACAAAGCCATCAATAGGCAAGATGTCACGAAGTTATGGACGTCTTCTGGGAAGAATAAACATTCCGGAAGCTTATTGACAGCATCGAAGACAATCGCGATTCCCACATCGAACCGTATCGGATGGTGATTCCAAGCTTAGTCAACTATCGAGGGAACCTTTCCTGCGCTGTTGCCGGAAATGGATGCAAACGTTAACGAGCTCGTCGTTCGGATTCGAACGAGAAGCACTCCCGAACGGGACGTGTGGCACAGCAGGTTATTAAACCTGGAGTAAAGCAGCAAAACGAAAAAAAACCTGTATGTCGACACATGAAGCTAGGTTAAGAAAAGAACCTTCTCAACTAGCGTAACAACGATTATCACGCTTCAGACTCGTAGTTGGTCATATTGCCCCATTCCATTATGGACGGCGTATAAAGTTATGGACAGATGGTTCGTTTCCGGGTTTTGCAGCTCCCGGATGGTGGTGGACCCTACCCTATTATGGTTGTCTCTCAGCCCACCAACTGTCAGATGGGACATTCGCGTTTCACCAAATAGACGAGCCCACGATCACGGCGTACAACGGGTCCCCGTTTTCCGACAGCCGGGAATGGTAACAAGTTTTCCATTTTACGTCAATCGCTTTTCCGTGCCGTGGACCGATGGGGGAGTATGTTTGCGTGAGTTTTCGCAAAACTTTTTTTTTGTTGCGAGGCACAGTTTGCCCACCCAGCGCGAAGTGAAAGCACTTTGAAGTGTGCGCAGTTTTGAAAACTCATCCATTCGCCCGTTCCCGAACGATGACTTGGCGTGACGAAAAGAAAGTGCTTCACAACTCGCTGCTGGAAGAAAATCGCTTTTCGATTGTGGGTCGGTAACGAGAGCGAGGCACACCACCGAACCCGGGAGGAGTTTAGGGTTTGGAGGACCGAAAGATGAGCTTTTATTACCACTCATAAATTGTTCGTTTATTGCTTCTTCTGCTAGTAAACGAACGAGCGCGCGTGCGGCTCGTGTACCCGTGTCCGCCGAAAGTAATACTCATCGTTTGGACTAAATATTTCTCAATTAAATTGTCCGCTTTGCTGTTCGTGCTGGCGAGCGTCGGGTTGCTGCCTGGGATGGGTTGGAGTCGCTAGTTTTTGGATGGTAGAAAATGCGCTGGTCACTTGGTTGAGAACCAGTGGGCTGGTGATGCTGGCGCACGGTGGACAAATCACCGGATACAGGTGACTAATGATAATGTTGATCGTGTGAGCGAGTGAAGCCATATATCAGCCATAAGTGTGCTTTGTGGTCTTGGCATGGAATTCTAAATTAACTTCCTAACAGGTTAAAAACCTTTGCTTCGGTGGGAAAAGGATAAAAGAGTCTTGTTAGTGATTTATCTTATATCCAAAGAGAAATATAGCTTAATGAACTGCTGATATTTAGTTTAATTGGTTTTTATTTTAGAAAGAAAATAGTTTTATTGTTCTATTGTTCTATTCCTTTAAGGCTTAATCGTAAATCTACGTAGGTCATCAAGAAATTTGTGTGTTTGTCAAGGAATAATGAGCATTGGCTACTGTAATGGAATTGTAATGTAAGCTAGGTTGTCTATCTTTTCTAAACATAGTATGCTTAAAACTATGCAATTTGATGCTCTTCTTTAAGCGTTTTTTTGCCTGTCTTATCAGCGACACTAACTAATAAACCGAGTCTGTAATATCTTAAAGATTATCTGCATCCTTAACAAATTCAGCCTTGCATATGTTCATACCGTCATAAATATACACTGTCCTTTCGTATATGCGATACAAATGAACTAATCGGTCTGTGAAGTCTAGCATATTTAACTATTTAGAAATCCTGTAACCGTGATTTTATTTTTTATTGATAAACCCCAATAATTATCTGTCTTATTAGGCTTAGCAATGAAGAAATACAAAACAAAATTAATGGTTGTATTGGAGTCAAAGTTGTGGGCTCATTGAAATCCTTCGACGTTACTAAAATTATAACGTTGGCTATGTAATCCGATCTTCGACGACCGATCGCAACGAAGCTGGTGTGGATTTGCTTCTGCATCTCATGTTGGGCCCGAGCAAACCGAGGACAGTGGAACATCACGTGCTCGACGTCCTCAACGACGATTTTGCACAACGGGCGGTTTGGCGAGCTGTTCAGGATGCCTTTGTCGAAGTAGCTCCGGAGAAACCCGTGTCCTGTAAGGAGTTGGGTAAGATGAAAATCAATCTCTCCGTGCCTACGACTAACCCAGGACCTAATGTCTGGGATCAGTTATCAAGGCGAACTCTGCTGTTTTGCTCCAGTTTTTGGATAACAGCCTTGATGCATCAATCTCGCCACTAAGAATTTTTGCCATAAAATGAACCTTAAAATTACGTCATTTATTTTCTAAGGTTCAGATACCAAGTAAAAGGTGGCGCGGAGATGGTGATAAAAGGATCAATGAAGTCGCGCAAAAGCGCAATGACTCATGACTCGAGCGAACAAGAAATAAAGGGTTTTGATGGATAGTCTAGATTGATAATGTTATTAAAATTATTATTTTTTTAGAACTACTAGTTTAAGGGCCCGGTTACAGGGCTACGCATGCTAATTCCGGGATGCACGCAAACTCCGTCCGAGCGTCGAATGCCGTATTTGAATTGGATTGTTCATTTGTCGCTAGGGCCGGTGCCAGGATACGCTGATGAATTAACATCACCAATGTTAGGTTCGAAAAGAGCTGAAGTACAGTAAACAATTTCTAAGAAAAGCATGTCATATGCTTAGGAAGTATTAAGTAACTAACCTTTGCTCAATTTTGGATGTGTGTATGTTGTTTCGTTGACACCAACAGAACACTTTCATATGGGACCAAATTACTTCGTGACAAGAAATTCCATTTTATTGTAAATTTGACACATTTCTTATCTATCAATACTAAACCAACGATAATGCAGATCCAAACAATAATGTCGCTTTAGCCGACAAGCCGACATTTCATCCGTAACATGTCGCTTAAAGTCGTCACCATCTTTACATGCGGCTGCTATTTTAACATTACCACCCACAATAATCAGCGTGAACGCAACAGCGAGGCGAATGGTAGCCGCCCGGGCACCTTAATTGAATATTCAAAATGTCAAACACCAAACTCTTAACCACGCTCATCCACACCGCAAAAAAACACACAGGGCACTCTTTCGCGAAGGATCCTCAGGGTTTTCCCCTGCCGGAAACGACCAATCCAACCCAACCAGACAGCCAACACGTGGGAAGCTAAATTTTTATGAAACGGACCATCGAAATGTGCCATCGAATGCGGCGCGTGCAATGAAATTCTGGGCACGTCTGAATAATCTACCCATTTGCGGATGCAGAGCCCACCGTTGGCCATTTTTTTTTTGTTCACCCAACCGGTCCATTACGCGGCCCAGCACAGGCACGCTAAGGGGTGTGGTTATTTGAGAAATTGGTTGAAAAATTCATACCCCTTTAGCGCGGGATTTGTTTGGAAAATCGCGTGTCCAGAATGTTGGTGGTGCTGGCAGTGGTGATTGGTGGGGCGCACGAGCGAATGGTCATTTAAAATCACTTTTTTCTACCACCCACTTGACCCGGTTCGCTGAAAGGATTATTCATGTATTCTGGCCGGGTGCTTGTTTGATGGTGAGTTTGCGAGGTTAATTGATTTCCGTCAATTGGTTGTAAAGTGACCATTTCATGCTCCGGTTCCCTGTAGCGCAATCGATAATGGGCTTCCTCCAGCAAGCCATAATTTAACCATTAAAGTGTATGTTTGTTTTATTGCTTTAATTTCAAGGCATTTAATGAAGGTATTTTTAATCCTTTGTGTATGTCTTTAGCTTTTACTTTTTCTTGTTTTGTGCCTTGGCTGATAGAGACATTATCATCTTGTTATGTCTATGTCTCTGTCTCTCTTCTTTTTCTTTTCTTTTCTATCTCATTTCTATCTCACGCTGTTTATACATATCTTTCTTTTTGACTATGCGACCAAGACACGACAAGAGGATAAGTCATAAGTCATGTAATGACTTACGTATGTTTTAGGAAAAACTTCAAATATAGCTTGTAGATTATTTGATAAATTTGACACACTATGTTGAACTATGAATTGATAGGTGAATTGAAAACATAAAAGAGCACCTTTTATCAGGTGTACTCGGATATTTTGTTGCGAAGCGTTCATACCATGGTCATACAAAGCCAAAGTTCTTTTCCTAGCGAGGGTCTGTTTCTTAAGATGGCACCTTATAAAGGGTGTACTATGAAGTTTCATTGCCATGCATTCAGTAATCCATAATCCCGCAAGTTCAGATCGTAACGAGAATTTAAGGTATGTGTAGGACAAGAAGGCCACATATACTTAAGACTCTTACTACGATTTAAACTTCACTTAGCTCTCAGGCTTGTCTGTCGAGTGATTTGATAGTTGCAACAGTGTTTGACAATGGTATCAGATATAGATTCATAAATAGGCAAAACGCCGACTAGTGTGTGTATTGTAGTAGCTAGTAGGTGTAGACTTTCTGTCAATAGCTGTTAAAGGGATGGACAGAGTTTTATGATGAGAATCTCTTTGTCTATCAATAGCCAAACAATATTCAAAATGCTCGGCTTAGAACGCTGTTACAGAGGTGTTGATCGTGCACTTAATTTTTTTACATGCATTTTAATAGTATATTCGAGATTATTGAACACTAAATATTCTACAATCTTGTTTATCACTTTATTTATATGACAAAACTTCAAACACTACTTCCTGCAAAATGAGTCGTTAGCCACTATTGTTTACTGCACGAGTTGCTAACAACAGATTAATTTTACGATCAATGCTTCAAATTCATCAATCATTAAGCTCAGATATGCAGTACGCTTTATCGAAATCTAAACTGATCTGTGGGTACTAGCGATTCTTTCATATCTCATTACAATAAGATGTAAAATTTTCTGTCTGACTGAATATACGGCTAGTTTATATAACATTTATATATCATGACAGTATGACAAACCAATAACTTGATGCACGGCTCCAGAAGAAGGAGCTTCATTTACAAGTTATACATATATTATTCAGTTTGTTGGTTCACAAATAAATAATGGATCGATCAAATATAATGTATGGATCGCAAAAGTGACCTCAAACCTCAAAAGTGATAACCAGAGATTCTCCTGAGAAATTCTCCTGACAAAAATTCTCTCGAAATTATTGGTTTGTGATATAGAAATTGTACGCAAGAAAAGCCGTACGCTAGAAAATTCCATACGAGTTCATTTGTAATTCATTCTGACTATGTCTTAATCCTAACTTGTAGTTGTCAATTCCGTAAAGTCAAGCGGTATGTGTGCATGTGTGTTTGCATTCTCCGGTCGATATCCTTCGTCTCAATTCAAATATTAAATTGAAATAATAATGCATGAGGCCCGGTGGTACTGCGACAGTGGCGCCGGTATTCACACGGCAGGACCGGGGTTCAAGTCTCATCTGGGCCGTTCCCCCATAGTG